>UELV01177966.1:0-24859 GCA_900490015.1 Megastigmus stigmatizans | reverse complement strand
GCTATCGTTATGTTGACAGATGTCCAAGCTTACTGTATGAAATTTTTGACCTGCCTATTTCAATCGGCACTTACCGCTGCAGCCATCTATCGAAAAACGGCGGAAGCAAAGTTGTACACCTAATAAAAAAAAAACGAGAGTTGTCTGAACATAGTCGCAGTTATTTCAAAGGCCACACTGTTGAATTGAACGCAAATCGAGTTTGATGCATTTTAACCACGAACTCGTTGTAAAATCAACTATTCATTCATTGACTTGACTATACGTTGTTGAATCAACTAACAAAAAGTTGACTTGACTATAATTTTGTTAAAATAATGGCATGTTTGTTAAGTTAACAATGCTATTGTTGATACAATTGAATTTTTTTCTCTGTGTACTGTTGCATATCTAATAACGTATAGCTGATGGTAATTTTGTTCGTTGGTATTTTTTTCAGTCACTTGTTTTATTTTGTAATTATTTTTTTCATATTCTGTCATGCAATAAAATTGTTTAAAAAAAAAGTACTCGATGATATTTTATGTCTTGATTAGCAAATCACGAAGATTTAATTATAAAAGACTTTTGTTACACAATTTCAAGAACAGAGTAAAATAAATTATACTATTGCTGCATACGGTAGGGATATGCATAAGAAAATGGAATTACTTACATCTTCATCCAACGTTCAGCGCAAAGATAAGAGCGATCGGCATGCCGATGCAAGAAAATCGCACAGCGCCGGTGAACCATAGAATTGATATTATGCACTGGCCGAGCGCACGTAGCGCATATTACACGTGTCATTAATTTAACATTGGTATTCGGTTGAAAATTAATACCTATATACGTCTTAACTCGGCCGCGCCGGTTCTCGAGCATTAATAATAACCATATATAGATGCTGCTGGAAGGCTCGTCGTTCCCCCCGCAATGCAAATGGCGCGGCTAACGGTATACATGCAAATAAGTCACGAGAGCGCGAAGGGGGAGAAAGCGCCGATGCTAAAGAGCGGAGCCGCAAGTGGCGAGAGCAAATTGTGGATGCATCGCGTTGTGTACAGTCCTTGGAGAAATGGTAAATCTTGGAGTAATGCTGATGATGTTGCGCAAGAAGTGTACGCGACCATACTAAATTCGGTACTAAACTTTTTCGGGGTAACGTGCGTGATTTAAGCGTGGTTTTCTCGAGATTTTATTAAAGGGGATTATTGCGTGGAAGTGAATATAATAAGTATTAGCGCCTAAAAGGGAACTTATTGATGAATTTAAAATAATGACTGATTGAAAATTTATTCTTAAAAGGTGTTTGGTCACTTTAAATACAATACATATATTTAACATTTTTTAATAATAATTATAAATGCGCTGTTATATAATAAATATGGATAATCGCAATTATAGTGGTTTTTCATATTCATTAATTTAGCAACTGGTAACAACCAACCAACTATAGCATAAAATCTTAACGCGCATTAGCAACTAAATCGTTAATATTGTTAATAATTAGTGTAAATTTAGTATAATGTTGCTAATTTGAGTACTAGCAATCTTGCCAAATTGATTCGTTTAGTCACCTCGTTAAAGAGAACATCATCTCGCAGTTTATTTTGAGCAAATGTCTAAATACTTAAGTACCTAAAATATTGTGAAACTGCGTTAAACTCAGTTCAAACGGATATCTCACCGATCGACCTTGCAACTCAATAAAGAAGCTACAATTATACTCGAAAAGAATTTTCACGCGAAACCTTTAGCGAGAAGATCGATTTCAGATTAATCAATTCTAAGTCTCTTACTTTCCAGCACTTGAGCAAGTCTGATTGTTGGGTGCTTTTACAAAAAGAGCCATTATCTTTGCTATACTAATTGGTCAAACACGCACCCGATCGATCTAATTTTAATTAATTTAAGAAATGTAAAATTTTCTATGTATGTTTACCTGAAATTTAATCAAGCTAATTGACTTAATTTAATCTACTTGAAATTCCCCAGGCAAATCGTTATTCAGGTTCTTCGTCATAATTAAAACATCAAAATTGAACGCACACTCATAATAATAACGCTTTAATTAACTTTCTCTCCAAAAGTGTCGGAATTTTTCACTCGCGTGACAGCAACAAATGTTTTAAGGCATCTGCTGTCCCATATGCTTTTACGTCGTATATGTGGGCGAAAGAATTTCTCGCGGACGTACGCGTCCAAGGCACATGAATGTATACAGGAGAGCGACGGAGTTGGTCCTGTTATCAACGGAGAGCGAATTCCTCGCGATCCGCGCGCACCGCCTATATACCTCGACACACTTCCGGATATTCATGTTATACAGGAGGAAGGGAATTGTGTATTTAGATTGTATGCCGATAAAGGGGTTTCGCGATCATAACAATTTAAGTATCGATGTTGTTGTTAATGTAATTATATTCCAACGATAAGGTTATTATCGAGTTCATTATTTATACCGGTAGGATATTAGAATGCTATATATAAAATTAAATATTCCGCTTCGTTCGACGATAAAAAAAGAAATGATTAAGAAGTGAAATTTTGCTATAAAGGCCAATGAAAAGGTTTATCGCGCCAGGCACCTTCGCGCTGATAAATGCACTGCAACGATTAACAAACCATCAAACAAGCGTTAAAGTTGAAGAAACTTTTATCTTCGTAAGTGGAATAGGCTGCGGCGCGCAGGTTCGCGGACGTTTAACAGCTCCAGCATTATAACGCATCGCTTCGCATAAAAGGTATAAAATAGGTATATATAACAGTGCGCGGAGCGAGTGCATAAGGCAAAGGGGAGTATCGCGGCATAATTTCTGGTGCAATTATAGTTGCAGAAACTACAGCTTCCTTTTTTCCACCTCCTTCCTCACCTTTGCCTGACTCGGCGTACGAACGAGGAGCGCGCGCATGTCCATGTATATACGCAGAGCGAAGCTTTTCCCGTGGGATATAAGTCGCGGCGCTATACGCGTATTATATAGCTGTATACAGAGGAACGAGAGGAGCCGATTTAACGCGCTCGGCAAGCATAACATACCGAGCGTGACGCGACTCGCGAGTTCTCAGGGCTTCGTCGGGCGGAAAAAAGCCTGCGATGGTATTTGCATTTTACAAGGGCAACCTGCAGCGAGAGAGAGAGAGAGAGAGAGATCATATATACACGCGCTTTTGACGAGCGGCGCGCGGAACTTTTCGCGACTCTGATGTGCAGCCGAGACTTATTCGCGCTTTTTCTGCGATGTGCGAGAGTCTTATATGCTCGGTATCTGTACCAAGGATTTTGTCCTGTGGGTGCAGTTTAATTAAGAAATGATGTATAGTGGTAGTAGATATGGTTTGAAAATTAGCCAAAAAAAAGCTGTTGGAGTTTATAAACTTTATTTAATTAAATAATTTATAATAAGATGCAGTAATAAATGTTGGATAATTGAATTTAATGCTGAAATTGGCGTGAACATTATTTTTTTATTACACGGGTAAAGAGAATCATAAATCATCGGATGAGTGTATATATTTTGCGGATTTTAATCAGCTCTTACACAACTAAACTGCAATTGTTAACATAATTTCATTGTACTTTTAATTATATTAATTATAATTTTGATTCATTATCGCTATACCGCACTTACAGGTACTCTGTTTTCTTACTGTATCAATGAAACCAGTCCAAACATTTCAAGCCTTGTAAAATTCAAAACCTGCAGCAGGGAAACACGTCGATCGAAGGAAAAGAAAAAAGAAAATAAGAGCCTCGTCACAATATCTTATATGTATACAATTGGGAGTTCACAAGATTCGACATTATCATATATATACAGGCTTCTCTGAAAACGAGTTTCGCCGCGGCCACACGTCCGCGGTCCCCCACACTGCACAAGCAAGTGTGTGCATATACAGAATGCGTTATATGTATACACATGCGCGATCTAAGGAGTCCATGTATACATAGGCGTGTAATAGAAAGTAAAGGTCCTTTTACTGAACGCGAGGGTTCGATGAACCGCGCGCGCTTCTGGTGTGCGTGTGTGTCGTGCATAGCGCGCAGTACTTGCGCGCGCCGGAATATCGAAATGAATCGCGGTGGATCGCTCGCTGTGGCTTGTTGCTCTGCACGATCGGCATTGCGGCTCTCCACCGAAAGAAACAGATGTTTCGAGTATACTTAATGGATATTACGAGTACCTACTTTTGAGCCTTTATCATTGTTGAAGCGTGTGACGAAGGTGACCATTTGCTGTTTATAATGTATAAGTAAATATATCGTACTGTGACTATAATAGTTGATTAAATATATTATTCTGGTTTTTAAGATGTTTGGGTACAACTTCTTTCAAGTTTTTATGCTTTTTTGGGAGGTTATTGCCTATAACTAGGATAGCTGTGCAGAAAATAATAATTATAACATTTTTTTGTATGTATTTTGCTGAAGAACATACGGTTTACCGAATGTAAATTATTATTCTATAATATAAGTAGTTTATTTATTTAAAATATATATAGACATATAAGTATATAATCTAATTACAATAATCATTGTTTTTTGCCAAGTGTCTCGTACATTGAATATTTACTTTAGATTAAAGTAAACCGTAAATGTTTATCTGGCTTAATTATATTTCTTGTCTTATTTGTAACTTCGTGAATAACTTGTTAAAGAATGCTATAAAAAAAGCAAGTGTGTCTGTAAATTCTTTCTAACCGATCAATACAAAACTTCTTTAATAGCTAATATAAATAATAGAAAGTGTGTCAAGTATAAAACACGTAATCCTTAGTTTGACGAATTTTATTAACGATTTCCGGAAATCATCCCAATTAACGTCAATAGCGGTTTCCACAAACCTTTTCCACTCAGAATCATCTAAATAAAAATCTTTTCCCGAATCCTCGATCATAACCCCCCTCAAAGCCATTTCTCCGGGAATCGACCAAAGAGAACCTCCAACCAAGCCACAAAAAAAAGCAATCAGTCCTCTCCTCGGTAACAATCGACGAATAAACAAAGTGTCGACGACGAAGGCATCGCGCGAAGGTCGAAGATCGAGGATCCGAAGACGAGGACGCGTATATACAATACTCGCTTGGCATTGCTATTTTTGTCGCGTCGCGCGCGAAGAAGGCGACGCGCCAACGGCCAACGATGCAGCCGGCCAAAGGGAGAAAAGGAGCGACGAGTATATATCGAGAATCCGAAAAGGATCGCACAGCTGACGTCATCGGGCGAGTCGAATCGTCGCGGCAACTGCACCGCGCCTCGCAGGCCAGTAACTCTCTCTCTCTCTCTCTCTCTCTCTCTCTCTCTCTTGCGCTCTGCAGCTCTTGCATCCCTCTTTATCTCGCTCCAACAGCTTGCTTTACATGTGGCCGATAAACCAAGTATATACATTGGTTCAGAATTCTTTTTTCCTGCGGGTCATACACTCGCGAGATATGCATACAGTACATGTAGATCGACGTATGGAAATGCACGATGCTTTTTTCGCGAAAGTTTTCATGGTATTCTTTATGCGGAAACGATGGAAATTTATCTATGCGAACGTTGAAATTGTCACGTTGTACACGGTGGTTCCGGTAATGTGGAAAGCGAACGACATGGAAAACATTAAATCTTCAGTGGTACAACGAAAAGCTAATTATTTCTCGTCTGATTTATCACCTTCTATTTCTACCGAAGAATAAGATGTATAAGATATTCAATTATTCATGACACTCAACTGCATCCTACGTGCGATATTTACTGATTTTCGTAGAACTGACACGATGCTTATTACAGTATACCTACTTCCGAGCTAAAGTATTTCCTTTATCCTCAATCGCGTTCTTACGAACAACGACTTCATCAAATTACCTGCACGCCTAATCTGTATTTAATTATTTATTGATTTCAAGTAGAAACAGACTACATAGTCGGACATCAACTCTTGTACGAAAAAAAAAATGCCAACCTCGACACACGCGTCAAGTGTATAACGCATCATAACTCACACCCGTTCCAAATCCCCCACTCAGCTTGAAAAAAAAAAAAATCCAAGCAGCAATCGAATCATCGAAAACTTTCAAAAGTATATATATATATGGAATCGAGTATTACTCGCACATATACATATATAAGTGAACATCTTGAACCGTCTCTCTTCCTCCCTTCTGATGACTACTCGGCGACGGCGGCGGCGGCGGCGGCGGCGGCGGCGGCAACGGAAAGCAATCGAGAAAAGAACAGCTGTATAGAGCAGCGGCCGCAGCAGCAGCATATCACACACACACACACACATACTGCGCGCAAGAGGGAAAGAGAGAGAGAGAGAGAGAGAGTCGGGAGAGGGAAGAAGACGACGGGCGCGCGCGATACTCGCTCCTGGCGGCTCTCTCTCTCGGCGGCTCTGCGTCCTGGAGGCAGTCGAAACGCGATCGTCCAACCGTGAACAGTCTCCTCGTCGTTGTCGTCGCCGCGTTCGTTCTACACCGGCTATAACTCTGCACCGTATCGCTTATTATCTGCTCTCTTGCACACGCGCGCCCCAATACAATTGTTGCGCACGCACTTCGCATCTTCTGCGGTACATAACTTGTTTGTGACAGTTTATTTCGGCAGATCGTCGTACAGTCATGGCTGGTAACAGGGCTACCAAGTCCGGATTCGCCGCCGAGGCCCAGCGAAAAGTGAGTTTTTTTTTTTGCATCAGCAGCTATGATCTCATCTTAAACTTTCTTTTTAACGCGTGTATATATAAGTGGGTGTATAAGCGGATACGATACAACGTATATATACCTGCGTTTTCGGGGTGCCTAAGAAGGGGTGGAGGGGACACTCTCGTGTTATGTACTCGCGTGACCCAATTTGAGCGCGTGAAAACACACTGTTGCGGGGATGCTGGGAAGGGGGATGGAGGTCACACCCCTACCCCTGGAACAGTTGATTCGCGCAGGCCGTTTTTAAACTTTCCCACATCCGCTGCTGGGGGAGTTTAGAGCGCGCGGATTAATTTTCTCATGCGGGATGATGCGCGGTTGGCTTTTATTTCGCCTCGCTATACGGTAGTTAGGTGCAGATAACGTAAATAGCTCTCGTCTTTCTAAGCTGTAGTAACGTTTCTGTGAATATCATATCAATGGCCGACGTCATTAGAACTGATAGCTGATACGGAATAACTCCACGATTCCGCGCCCGTGCAGCTCGTATATATATCATTATTATTTATTCCAACAGCTCTCGAGATTATAATACATATTATTTCGTTTAACAAAAAAAAAAAAAAAAGAAAAAAGAAAAACGGCAATTGTTATCGGTACACGGCTAGCATAACAGAATTATCTTTAAATGTTTATCTCCGTGAAAACGTTTAGCACAAAGTGTTTTTTTTTTCTTTCCTTTTCATGCGCGCGCTACTATTATTTGTGCAATATAACTATATAGCTTGTAAAAATAATGGCATATTTACGCGCTGGAGGTTTTGAACGAGACTAAGAGATATTTACGATTGAACGCGGCTCGAGCGAGTTTTTCGCATAAAACTGCAGGCCGGGGAACTGCACACACGTGAGAAAATAATATACGGAATACGCGTCATTTGTCAAAACATCACGTAGTCGCGTATACTCTCTTGTGTTCTCTGCAGTACTGGAATGCGCGTTGTATTGGACTCGGCTAATATTTATCGCGATGAACTATGTGTCATGCGTTTATATTTTAAAATACCTTATATAGTGAAATCACCTCTTTGGAATTGCTCTAATATATATATATATTCTACTCTGCGCAGATCCAATTGCACTTTACATATACGAATCTTCAATTATGTTATTTTATATGTATCCGAATACGCACCCAATGAAAATAAAAACCAGATGCAACAGATCTCGAGCGAATACTACGGCATGTATATGCTACATTAGAGCAATTCATCGAACCCTCAGCGAAAACAAACGGCTAATAAAAGCTCCAGGAAATCGTATCTCCGACTCTCTGTGACTTGCATCCGACAAAAAAAAGAAGAATCAATATCCCTACGCGAGAGCAGTGCACTCGTATATATACATATAACGAGCCACGGATGCATCGAATACCGAGAGAGAGAGAGAGAGAGAGAGAGAGAGGGACACATCTCGACACTGTATAATGCATATATGCCCTGACCCACATTCGTTTGGCTCGCGGCAAAAAACTGTTTTATAATTTTTTTCCTCGTTACGGGCGATAAGAGACGAGGGAGACGAGCATACGATGCACACGCGAAAAATGAAACCGATGAAAACACGCTGCATTATATTACATATCAATAAAGAGTCGTAGTCATTGATGGGGTTATCGTTTCGGGGTGGCTATGAATGTTGCCGTTCGTCATGTATGTACCACAATATAAAAGCTCGTAAGAATACCTGTTGCGAGTTTTTTTGTTGTCTACTTGGCGACAGTCGCCTCCATCGTGCACTTGCGACGGATTTCTGGCGAGGATTCGGGTCAAGGCAGCTTTTGGCGTTGCTCGCGACGAGACAACGTCGCGGAACTCGACGCATATTTACGTATACTGCACATCTGCTCTTCATCACTGGAAATAGTAGTGACAAAGTCTGTTATCGTTCGTTTGCCTATAATGGGATAGAAACGGATTCGAGGCAACAACGTTTTTTTCTTTTTTTGAGGAACACGACATTATGTACGAATTATAGCTCGCGGATATCACTTATTCGAATATAAAGAGAATGATTTATTAGGCATGCCTGTCTACTTTCGAATAGATCCGCTTATGCATAATATATATTCCCCACCTCATCCGGGAATAAAATCGTGACCGAACTTTATTCTTTTTTCGAGTGTGGTGAAAAAGGAAGAAGCAAAAAGTTGTTCTCACGGCCATTAAGTGGAATTAACAGCCATATTAAGCGAATTCCCGGGACTTCACGCCCTCTATGCATGCGCTCTGCTTTTGCTGCTCGCGAATAGGGAAATAACCCAAAATTGAATTTCTTGCTGTGTGTTTAATTTGCGATTATGGTATCATTTTGTAAAGCCCACGCACTCTATATATAAGAAACCTTGGTTCTTAATGCGTGAGGTGCTAATGACATTATCCTACTAATTAAGTTTAAAAACTTAAATTCGGTACATAAATAAATAACGAAAAAAAGAAAAATCTACTCATAGTCTGTCGCTAATTAAAGGGGCCGTCGTAATTCTTATATTTGTTATTAAAATTTATGAAGAACTAAGCGTGATAAGTACACGAGGCACACGCGACTGCATGTTAATTATTATCTTTTTCTGTATTCATTATTCTCGGGTTATAAGTTATAATATACATGAAGTCATTAACCGAGTAAAAATCAAATATTATCGTATAATGAGAATGACAAAAAGTGAAAAGTACAAAAGATAAATAAATTGTGGTAAATTAAAACGGCTCTGATGGAAACAAAAAACAGCATCCAACAAATAGAATATTATACGATTATTGTATGATTCATTTGAATAATCCAATTTTGAATACGCGATAAATTTCGAAGAAAGGAAAAAAAACTGACAATATCCAAGCGCGCAGCTAAAGAAGAAGAGCGCAGAAAATTAACGAATCCCATTAACTCGCAGAAGGAGCAGCTGCTTATATACTCGGGGCCACCCGATGTACATACATGTATAATACACAACACGCGTTCCATCTCGGGATCTCGAAAATTGCGTCGCTCCTTGGAAATATATATATATAAGGGACAAGGGGAGACCGAGGAAAAAAAATTCACCGACCAACACACACACACACACACACAGATACACATGTTTTACGCCATGGCACGAAGGGAGAAAGAGAGAACATTAAAACCCGACGGCCATGGTACACTTCTTCCGAGCCGTGTGTGCATGTGTGTGTGTGTGTGTGCACGAGATGATGTGTATAATACTCATACATGGCGCTGTATTAAGGATATAAAGGCCGCGCGAGCCAATTGCGTCAGGATTTTTCAGGCCTAAAAAGTAAGAGAGAGAGAGAGAGATGAACGCTCGCGCTATCCGCTATTATTAGCCTCGGCGGCGGAGCGAAAATTCTTCCATTCCTGGGTTTTCCTATATGTACTCGTGTACATAGAGAACTGGCGATAAGCCGTTGTAGACTATGCTTGACTGCTTGAAACCTCCGTAGTTTCCGAATAAAGGACAAGCCGTTAGTATATACGATATACAAAAATGTTTTGAATCGGGCAATATCGGCGCTTGGGCGCGAGCTTTTCCGCTAAAGCAAGGAAAAAAATCACCGCAAACGTGGAATTTCGGTTCGGTCATTAGAAGCAGCAGCAGCAGCAATATCAGCGATATATATATAGACGGCGATTTATCGCTCACAGAGCCGATAAGGAATAAAAGGCCTTTGTGCCTCCGCGAATTTTTGCGCTAAACATTAGCGCGCGGCCAGCGATTAACAATATATATCGTGGTGCGTAAAGTGTACGCAAACTTTCCGTTATTATAGACTTCGGACTCTTATATATATATATATATATATTATAGTCTCCTAGAAAAAGGAACAATATAAATTGGTGATTAGTTGCTGTATAGTAGGTATACACGAGTCGGAACCGTAACATTCGGCCGTCGAGCGGTGCTCGCGCGCACATTAATGAAAGTCGATCGCGCATTCCATTGTCCGCCCGAGCTTTGTTTATCGCCCAAGAGCTCGCGAGCTCTCGACCAGCTCCAACACACCGTAAGATATACATATACATGTTACTTGTAGTAAGTTTGCGTTACCCTCGCGACTCGCTGCTAATGCCGCGGCCCCTTTTACTTCTAATCTTCTTGAAAACCGGCTGCGATTTTCAATTGGAATGTTTTATTGCCTCGACGTATAGATGCGGCCACTCTCGGAGACGCTCAGACGGCGGGGAATGCTTCCTTTCTTTATTTATTACACACTCGGATGAGACTCGAGTAATCGGAAAGTTTGTTAAATCTTTCGTTTTAGCCGAACTGCGGGGGAGGAAGTTGTGTATTTAAGTGACAATATTAAATTGTGTAAACTAAGCTTGCACGATCGCGCGCAGTACAATTTTCAATTTAATGGAAGTTGTTAAATATTATGGTCCCATTGTGAAGTAAAACCTGGGATTAATCGGCAAATTATTATATATCCCCCAATCTTTGCCTTTCTCCGCCAACCAACTTCTTTCATTTTTTAACTTTAACGAAGGCGGTATAAACGAAAGCCGAATGAAAATTTACGACTTATACTTCTGCGCTATTAAACATCCAATGACTTGTTTGCCTTATATACACACTTATACCTACTCGCAATCCGCCGGATGAAGAAACTTAACGCTTTATGAATTTTTTATAAAGAGCAACCATTAACGCGCAATAATCGATGTATTCGCGTCATCCTCTAATATAGAAAACGATATATACGAATATAAGCAGCGGCGAGTATCAAAGAACGGGCTTGTACGCAGCTGCGCTCACAAAAAAAAGAACCAACAGCAGCCTCGGTGCGCTTTTTCATTGATGGAGACGGCGGCACTTTCGGTACCCGGTCGTAAATAGTTTCGCGTGCGCCATGCGATATACGCGCAATGATTAAACCCCCCGAAAAGAGCCGTTGCGAGATATACGCGAACGACTTATGATTTAGTAGTTTAACTTTTGTTAAGAACTCGATCTTGGCGCTGTGTGCCTTAATTATGCGCATAAACAAATTGTGTACTACATAGACTTTGTTGGAGAAGTTTGGTAATGGGCCGTTAGAACGATCGGTTACACAACGTGAAAATATATTATCAATAAATCATTCTTCGGGTGATATTATGCGATGGAAACATTTCGGTTTGACCTTTGATGATATAAAAACTTAACGTGGAATCCTTTATTAGCGGCAATCAGAATAGTTCCACGTCGTTGATAAAATGACCTCGAGATCAATGATAATACTGTTGACTCGCATTAGTATAGTATATAGTGTACTGGAGAATTTGGCGCACAATTAATGTATAGCATTGAAAAATGTATCGTTTATCCCGTTCAAGGTCTTACCTATTTTGTTTCGAATTCTTACTTATAGCTGATGAATACTTTGTATATGCTTTTATCGTAGTACATAATTCAGTTGAGAAAAGAAAGTTAATCGTATACGCTGAAAAATAACAGAATATACCTATTGAAAACTCAAGTTTCCGAAAAATCGAAAAGTGATTATTTTTGTATTCGTAAGGATTTTTTTTTCACGGTCGGTCAAGTGACCATAGAAACTGTTTGATTCATTAACATTCAAGGCGCTTATTTGACGAAATTCTCTAGGGAGAATCTAATGAATGACATCATCCTTTGAAAAAAAATGAAAGAAACATGACGTGTTCCGTCGTGGATGTGAAGGAGAAGAAAGACTTCGGTCTGCACAATTAAATTTTTTGCAGCTTATATAATAAAAACGTTTTCTTTCTTCGCAGCGATCCCCCGAATAAATAAATAAAAATTATCCATAATTTTTCAATCGCATATAATTCAAGCAGCAACATATATATATATATATATATACATAGTTCGTTCAAATCGACTAACATTTTACTCGCTAAATCTCGTAAGAACATCAACAAACGCAATCAAACCGCGAGTATTTCACAAGAGTAAACAATCGATCATCATCTTGCTTTTGTACTTGTTCGCAGTGTTTTCACAAGTCGCGCGTGCATACAAAGCACCACGAAACACTCGGTAAAATAAAGCAAACAATAAACTGTATCTTTCTTCAAAAATTATTCAGATGTATATACACACAGATTGTTTCCGGCATGATGATAAACGCAAATCAAACAAAATAATGCCGAATCCCCGTACAAAGAACTGCACACACACACATATATATATGTGTGTGTGTGTGTGTGTGTGTGTGTGTGTGTGTGTATATAGAGATACTGCAGGACGGGGAAGGCGGGAAGCACATTCCGAAATTCCAGAGTCGACATGTTTACCCACATGCGCTCATCGCGCGCGCCTTTCGAGAGCGAATAATAATCCAAAGCACTCGCACTGCTGTTGCTGCTCGAGACCGAGAGCGAGCCACTTTACGATTTCGCCGAACCTACGTTATATGTATATATGTGTGGTGCGAACACTTGTACACATCGAAAATTTCGCGCCAGAGAGAGTGAGAGAGAGTGAGAGACCGGAAGTGGCGCGGTTCGTTCCTTTTATTGCCCAACTCGCGGCGCAGCGGCGTCGATCATTTCGGCGTAAAAATGCTCGGCCTTTCCTACTCGCGGAATTTCCAACGAGTCGAGAGCGTCTCGTGTACTTTTTATCTCGAGTGCTTTTGATTGCTTATGGAGCTGTGGCGTGTCTGTACCTACTTGATTTTGCCATCATTGTGGAGGTATTTAATGAAATGACGATATAATCCAAATTAGTTTTTATCGTTCGTTGTTTGCTGGATTTTGCTTTAGTTTATAATCTTCGCATCTCAGTGGGTAATTGCCGCGAAAGGAAATGAAATTATAAAGATACTTGTACTTGCAAATCAATGCTAAACAAATCGGTTACTTTAGTACGATCGAAATACCTTACCTTGATGGCAATGCGATATGCAAATCACGTGATTACATTAAATTCAGCAGCAAAATACAAAAATCATAATGCGCAATTAACCTGCATATATTTTCAAAAAATTATGCTTAATTATCACGTTCCTCCGCGTAAATTCGTTAAAACAGAGTTCACATCCATAAACCGCGTAAAAATCCTAGATAACAAATCAAAAATAAGCGCGTCGAGCTCATAATCTAAGCAGAATCATATATTTACCGCTAAGCCTCCCCCGCACGATGTTCGTCTAATTTATCGTCCCACACACACCCGCGCGAATTATCTGATCCACGAAAAGTCGCGGCGTGTATACTGAAAAATCTTAATTGCATTGTAACTCGCGCGCAGTTGGAAAAGAAAAGGGTATATAGACGAGTTTGTGGGTCAACGGCGAGCTTCGACATCGGAGCCGATCAAATCGTCACGATAGAAACAAAACGAGTAGATTTTCCCCGTTGAGAATATATCGAACTGCGCGCGCGCTACGATCGCATTAATGAGACCTGCAGCATTTTTTTCCTTTCGATGTATATCCGACACGAGAATACTTTTAGCTTAGATCTGCAATGACGGTACATACATATATACATTACTTATTGCGAGGATGTGTAGATGTGTGCAACACTTCTAATAACAGTCGGCTCGTAACTTTTATTTGCCAATGAGATAAGACAGAGTGCAGTCTATTATAGAGGCTTGTGCAGAACTTATTTTTTACTTTATTTTGAGAGAAATTTTATTTCTTATATCTATAGTATTTATATGATAAACATATTGAATTTTTTATCTATTTAACTAAGTTTTACTTCTCTTATATTCTACCGTAAGTTAAAATACATTAGAACCTATTTAACGATAATATATGTCGATTCATAAAACGCAGCTATTCTTAAAAACAATGACTCATAAGAACCTCATTAGAATTTAACTATATAACCACCTCGGCATCGATTCTTCCATTTGATTTTTAATCGCACAAAACTACGCGCCCTCATCTCAAGTACATACAATGGAATCTTTGTATACGGGCGCATTTCGAAACCGAGTCCCCAAAAGTTTCTACCGTCGTTCCTTGACCAGCATTCCGCGCCGCTGGAAATTCATCAACGTCTCTATACCTACTCCGACTATAGAGAGAAATAGAGAGTGGGAGGGCTTGCGTCAAAGTCATAGTGCCGGACGCGGAGGAGCGAATGGTCATCGACGGGAGGTACTTATATACACTCGATACGACCGAAGAAAGCGAAAATCCAACTCGCGGCCGTGGCTTAGCCTTATTAGAAGATACACTTACAATAGTCGTCCAGCTGTGTGTATGCGTGCCTGTGCCTATGTGTATATACACATCTTTTACGGGGGGGCCTGACTTATATAGCTGCTGCTGCTGCTGCTGCTGCTGCTGCTGCTGCCTACCAAGGGACTGACTCATATCGCGCGCGCAAGCCGCATAACTTCTTCGTTATGTCATTCGATATGCCGAGAGCTATGCACCGCTTTCTGTTCCTTCTTATACCGATGAGCTTCCCCGCATTTTTTTCTTCGATCCCTATGTAGATCCGACGTGATTTTTCTCGTTTTTTAGACGCAGGTCTATTGGGAGTTTAACCTTGATATTTTAATGAAGAATCAACGTGGCTCTCATTAAATATATATATATATATATATAATTACCCGACACAATATTATTTATATATACATTATTTATAAAATGGTATTGTACGTTTAGATTCGAGATTTATATGTATGTATCTCGCGATTGATCTCCATTATATCGAATCACGTTTCAGCATTTGAATTATCGAGTATATACTTAGAAGTTCATCATGGTTATCGAATTACGTGACACACGGCTCAGGTTTTTGATAACTAAATCGGTTCGACGTGATGAGATATATAGAAACAATTAAAGCTCATTACAGATGTGCGTCTTGCTAAATACAAAAACTCGTTATTCCATTTCAATTTATATTATACCGCAAGAGCCGCACTCTATCGAAATTTAAATCACCGGTTAAAGGTATATATGACCTTGGAACAAAAATCAGAATAATCCTAAAAGACCCACCATCCCCACCGCGGACCGAATAAAAAGATAAATTCCTCGAAGTCAACGGTATATCACCCCCTCGACACACTCACCGAAATCACGTTAGCAATATAGCAATTTAGCATTCCCACATGGGATGTGTATACTCCTTTTGGTTGAGCAAAAGGGACAGAAAGAAAGAAAAGAGCCATACGCATTCGATCACCGCCAACGCGTTACACGCGACTTTTACTTCCTCTTACTTTTTGTCGCGTCTCGGCCGTTTCCTCCTCTTGATGTATATATACAGCCGCTGCATCAGCCGAAAAAATCGCGCGCCACTCCCTTCTGGCACTGCACACATGCACACACAGACACACTGGCAGTATTTCTGCGCGTTCCTCTTCTTCCTTTTTAGCGGCTCGCCCCGCGCATACTTTTCTTTTTCTTTTCTTTGCACACACACACAGCCGCGCATACACGTGTACAAGAGACCCGGTCCTCAGCGTCTTCAAGGTCTTGTATATACGAACGTCCAAGGATCCGAGCGGAGGCGAAAACTGCGCCTCTTCGGCCTTGAAAATTCACGTGTAGGTAGGTATAACTACATTCGCTGCTGTTGCTGATGCTGCTGCTGGTGCTCGCGGAGTTTAACGGGCGCATCTTCCCAGCCACGCTCGAAAAGTACGTTCGACAATTGGATTTAATTTGTGTGCAGTCGGGTAGAGTGGGAAAATCCTATAGTGAATAGAAGTAACAGTATATTGTCGATTCGAGAAACAGGGAACTGTTTTCTTATTCTGTGAACGTTGTGTACTGCACTCGTGGAATTTACTCCTTGTATTTATTTGAAATCGATATATACGATAAAATTGACGTTCTATATCGGAATATATGACTGCATAGTTTTGTATTCCACGTAGAAAATCCAAGAAAAACTTATTATTCATACTATTCTGCTCTTTGGAGAAATGTAAATTTCACGACTACGATTCGCAAAATGCATTTGAAAAACGCAGTTAAAAATCGGATTGCATTTACCGTTCAATTTTTAACTAAAGACATTTATTCTTTTAATTCTTGTAATATGTAATATGTAAACGCAATTTAAATATATGCGAACTAATATATAAACTGGTTGTATTTCTTCTCGGTTCAAATTGTAGATGAGTACCTATACTTTTTTTTTCTTTAGCACCGCAACAAAATTTTTTTCGATTTCTTATTAATGATACTTGAAAATTCAAGTTGAAAGTAAGATCGAAATGACGAAGACGTCCGAAATATTTATAGCTCAATGAAGTCACTTCCTTCTTGTCATAATATTTATACGAACTATGAGAAATCGAACTGCTTTAATGTTTTACATTTCTTCGCGCCTCGATGGCTCAGGCTATCGATAGGTATTCAAAGTATAAAATAAATGATTATATGGAAAAATTGCTACTGCCGCGGTACACGGTATACCCTTCTTTTTTCTTTCAATGACACACTTGACCCTGTTAAAATAACCGTTCAGAATTTAAGATTCGAGAGAGAATATTTTACCGAGAAGAACATAACTGTATACACCTTGGGGATTTTACGGGCGAACGCGGTAAAAATTTCACTCGCGGTACCACCGAAGCGCTCTGAAAAAAAGCGCGTCACGAGTGACAATATATAAACATAGGTATAGTGCCTTCAAAAAACTTCTAAAAATCGTATCCGCAAAGCGACCGCAGAGTATCTTTGGCTTATTGAAACACAAAATCGTCAAGAAGAGGATACCGAGTATATATATTGGAAAGTGAGTGACTCTGCTTCTCGGGAATGCCGAGCGCAAAAAAAGGCACACACACACACTCGCGTTACTTTGTGCGTTAATTCGTAAAGTAAATAATTGTCGACGCGCGACCTCGAGGCCAGTGTATATACATATATATTCGTGCCTTCGTATAGTGGACGCGTCGCTCCGAAAAACCACGAGAAAAACCAATCGCGCATGACGTGTACATTATCATACACGAGTCCGCGCACGTAGGCGTATATACATATATATCTCAATTATCCGAGCTTGTCAATCTCTGCCGTCTTCGGAATCGTATATCACAACGCGTATCGAGTGCGGTGATTTTTATCGCTACACGGAATTTGATTAAACGCTTTTTACAGATACTTAAAAAATACACTCTCGCGTGATTTCGACTGAGAAGCGTGAAATTATTTGATGGCCTGTATACGAGTACATTGCATTTTCAAGGAATAATAAGTGCACGTATATAAACACCTCTCTATTAATTCTGCTATTTTACTTCTACTTATGCTTACTTGCTCAGCAGTACAAAAACCAGCTTGTAATCAACCAATCGTCCGCAGATGCTGCACAAAAACGACCGACTTTATAGAAAAAAAAAGTCTTCGATTCCATGACGCACTCGTATACACGTTACTCGCACATATACCTCAATCGCGCTCGTTCATTCATTTCCCTCATCTCTCTCGATCTTGGAGCGCATACACACATTGAGAGAAAATAAGAGCGCTTGAACTACTTTTCGGGGAGAGAGAGAGAGAGAGAGAGAGAAAAGAAAAAGAAGTATGATACTTGGACTCGTTTTGCCAGTGTATGTGTCTGTATGTGTGTGTGTAAGTACACGAATTCGGCCTTATAAGGCCGCGTCCTTCGCCGAGTTCGCGCACGCGTTGCATAAGGGATATCGCCGTGTGTGTATATGCACTGCCTGTGTACCTATATATACCCACCATCATGAGCCTTGATGATGCTTTTTCTTTTTCTTTTTTGAAATTGCAGCCGCACCTTGTTTGGAGCACAAATTTTGTGCGAAGGAGGCGCGCAAGGATTGCGAGTGGCCTTTTTTGGCTGATTCCCTCGAGAGGTGCCGGTGGTTAATCAGGTCTCTCGTGGTTCCTTTTTTGTTGTTGCACTTTTCAATCTGGATCGATGCTTTACAAAGAGTAAGAGCTTAGAATATTAGGCAACCTATAATATTAATAAAATTAGTCCAGTAAAATTTCCTATACAATTTTTAAATCGCTGCCAAATCAAGAAATTAACCTGAAAACAAACGAGTGACCGATCTTCGTATAACAGAAAAGACACAACAAAAGAAAACCCGGCAAAGACGTATAAGCTGCACATCTGTTGCTTGCGATATTTTCCATTATATTCGTTTGTCAAGCCAGGCGCGTGCACGACGACAAAGCCCTCGTAAATATATATATGTAGTCGCCGCGGTTACGATTCCGCTACTCTTGCGGACAATTAGGACGATGGCTTATCTCGGCAACAACCTCATTATGTGGCAGTCGGCTCTCGATCCCTGCAAGAATAAGGCCTATAAGTGCCTCTACGACAGAGAGAGAGAGAGAGAGAGAGAAAGAAATGAATCTCGCGAACCGATAATCTTTAACGGCCTCGCGGAGCTCGGCGCAATAATCCTTGCGGGGCGACCTAAAAAAAAGAAATCCACGCGACGCGACATTCACCCGTGGCAACCTAAAATATATATATATGTATTACCGCGCCTTCGTTTCTTACCTTATAAGGAGGATACGGTGAAGCGATGTTAAATGCGCGTTTGGCGCGGCGATGCCTACTTAAATGTGCGTGCGCGTGTGTTTACGCAGCGATTTCGCTTCCCGCTCGCGGACGGCAAGAATTTTCGATGAGAGTTGAGTAAGCGCGAGGATACGTCGACTTATTTTATTCGCGCAAACCTGACGATGGAAGAGGCGCCTCGTTCTTTATTGAATAGTTAAGCGCTCGCGGTATACCCAATGAAAGATTTCTTATGAAAGATTTTGTTTTATGAACCATTATATGTGCGCTCGTGGAGTTGCGCTTATATTATTGCAAGTCTAAGGATAAAGTTTGTTATAAGCGGCTGTGCAGTGATGTAACTAGATATCACCTTACGTACGGGATAAATACACCGATGCCTTGTATAAAAATCACGATAATATTTCATGTATTTTTAGCGATCGCTTGAAAAGAAAAAATTTTATATACTTAATGCACAACGCAACAGTTTACTTAAAAGTGCATATATAGCTTGATTGAAAAAAACTTCAAATGAGTGGAAAAATGTTTCCATGCAGCGCCGTTTCTTTAAATAGACATTATTAAGCTCTCGAGGGATTCATTACGGTTGAAACAATTAATTGACTTTAGTCTGGAAAGTTCTACTGTGCAGAGATACATATAAAGAACATTGTAAAATTCGATGTGCAATTTTAAGTCAGCTTTAAAAATGTCGACGCAACATCGCTTCCCATCGTTCATTCATTCGTAACGAATAAAATAATAGAAAATATACCGAATTGATAATTCCGCATATCTTGTAAACATAATTTAACCACATTAGTTTCGGCACTCTGTATACAACCAATTACACAAATCACAAGCATTTCAGTTTAAAAAAGAAGCCATAATCACATAATTCAAATAAATCATCGCGATAAATGCGCGTTTCATAAAAAATATGTACATAATAATAAAAAGTTACCTGGCGCATGTTTCATCTTTATACATCTATCTTTATTTTTGGCGCCTCGAGAAAAATGTACCACGCGCTCGTCGCCCGAATATGGAGATGCGCCGATATATAATACCGTAAGTAAAAAAATGAATGCATCCTTGGGGCGACATACACGCGCCGGGCGTAAAGAGTGTTTTTTTGGCGCGAGATGCCGTTTTAAGGAGAGAACGCGGCCTATTTACTCTCGAGAGTAGCCCGATACACAGGGTATAGAGTGACGCGCCGGCGCAGGAGAACTGCTATATAAGCGAGATGACGCTATTGACACTGAACGAGTGCTCCATTAAGTGGCGCTTGCAAACTGCGCGTGTATATATCTTCTTTGAATCGGTCGCGATCACCAAGTGCCGACGAGCTGTTTCGTGTGGGGCTGTATACAGCAGATCGGTAAACAACCGCAGGGACATTTTTTCGCTAGCTCAGCATTGCTGGAGGGACGCACGCACCGGATGTGCACATACAGCGGTGGCTGACGCGCGATAAACACGCACGGCGCGCATGTGTGGCCGAATGCACAATTTCCTATGCTCTCGAGACTATAGTCCGGAGTCGTCGACTCGTACCTTTTCATCGTCGGTGAGGAGAAGCGAGCGACCCTTCGACACGCAATGAAAACCCATACGAGTTATTTTCAATTCGAGAAAATTAGCGAGCGCGGCAAAAGAAAATTAAAATCGATCATTGAAAAATTATCGCACAAGTACCAAGTACATTTCTATGCGAATCGGTTACCGAAGGAAATCGCATTTTCCGCGTGAGACAAATTAAGAAGATACGCGCGACTCAGCCCAGCAACGCTCGTCTATATACTTACGCACATCGATAACAATTAATCGGGTCGATAAGGCACTGACGGCTTCTTTGCCTCGGACCGCGAATAGACCACGGAAACCGTCGCATTTATATTTATATTTATATATAAGTACGTGGTCGGATATGTGCGAACGCGTCGAGCGGGAAATCGGTTTTCGCGACGGTGCTCAGCGAAAGTCACGAGCTTCCGCGTCCCGCTATCCTATACCAGAGTGATATTGAGTGTATAATTGACTATTGCGAGTAAAAGCTGCACATTGTTATGGCGTCGATTGTTTATAATTGCACCGATCATTCAACTCGAGATACGTTAATAACCAACTTGTCATGTGTCTATAACGATAGAGAATACGTCTCGCACAAAATTTTCGAGATTCGAGCAGATTCAGAAGCTTATATACCAAGAATATACATTATAATCCTGCACAATTATATATTTTCGAGAAACCGCGCACGACATCGTCGCTTCAGCGAGAACAGCAAAAAGTTCATATATTTATTTTTAAAGAATGATGAAACGCGCAAACAAAGCACTCGAGAGCCACATATACATCGTATCTCTCCTCAAAGCCGCGACAATCGATCAAACCCACGCGAACAATACATATAAATCGGTAATAATCGGCCGTTCAAAATATATCCTCAAACCTCGACCGATACATAATACATCATTTTTCCGCGACTGCATGACACAAAGAAACCGAGTTTATCGCGTGCCTCTTAGTTAATGCCTAAATATAACGTCGTCGGGATGGAGGGAACGAAAAAAAAAGAGGAGAAGGAGGCGTGTGTACGCCGAGGGAGATAGGCCACGAAGCCGCCGGGCGATGCAGTGATGCAAGCGCCTCCCCTCCTATGGGTCTTTCGTTGTTATTATTATTATTGTTGTTATTATTATATGACAAGATTTCAAGCCTCGACGTTAATGAATTTTGATTAATTGCCCCGTCAGCTCGTTATATATACCTATATACTCGCGGACGGAAAGGCTCAGTGATTTTTCCATAGCGCTCGCGCGAGCTTTATACTTTGTACTTTGCCTGCGCGCGCCGCGTGAACGCGACCTGTACTTATTATACCATCGAATTATGACCTCGTGCGCCACGAACGAATTATTCGAAGGATTTATACCTACTTTACTCATACTCAAACTGGAATACAATTTTGAATTGGCGATCTTTTATCTTTCGTCGTCGTTGGTAAAGAACGACGTTTATCGAAGGTATTATACAACTCGGAAATTCTGCACTTTTAAAATGTTTCTTAAGTACTATACAGAAATATATACTATAAAGAGTATATTATTACATAAACACTAATTCACAAATAGATACCTGCGCATCTGAAAAAACTATAATACAGTTTTATGGTAATATTGAACATAATTATATAGCTTCGATATACGACTACTATAGAACATGCGGTCATTTCTAATAGAACTTTTTTCTCCTCGTGTATTTACATTGTCCATGGTAAGGAAGATTAAACAGAATAAACAAGTTACCGATAACGCGGTATAACTTTATATATTTTATTGCATTGCATGCTGTCGCGCCTTTTATCTTATATATTTACCAAATATAAATTACGTCTATGTAGACAAGTCGAAGACAGTATTGCTGCACGTCTCGTTTTGAATATGAAATCCGTTTCGAAGGTTTTCAACCATCGCGAACATTATCGCCAGCCGCTTATTGCAGGAAAATGTCAAAGCAAAGTTTCAGCTGTCGATAGCTACCTATGCGAAAACAAAATCGTTCAATTAGTCGCGACTGATCGATGTTTCGAAAATCGTGCGTCAACGTCAACGGCTCAGCGATACACCCGGACTCGGTGTATATATATGCATAACGAGCGGTTTATCATCGTACTCGCACTACTCGCGCAGCTTCCTCTCGTCAATTTCTATACCCATATCGTATATATACGTGTACATGTGTGCGTAAATGAAAGTGACGCAATAACCGTGGCTCGCTCGGGGAAGAAGTCCGCGCCGCGATGATTATATAGTTATTCGTCGGAAACCTACGCTCTCTCTCTCTCTCTCTCTCTCTCTCTCTCCTTTTGCTCGATAACTCGGCGCAGGCAGCGGCCAGTCTGCTGCCGTCACATTTAAATTCGATACTAAATGGGAATAGTGACTCATCATCGATCGTTAATCGTCATTTAATAAACGCGCTTGGGATCTAGAAACAAAAAAATCTCAAGTACAGACATACGCCAAGATATTTTAATAATAAGAAAATTATATACCGATTAAAAATGTGCACACGGCTTCGAGTATTCTAGACGCGCAGCGACTCTGTAATATCGAACGGAGGCAACAGCCTCCCGGGCGCGCGAGAGAGGAATTCGCGTGCAGCTCTCAAAATGCATCATGCAAACTTTCCTCTCTGGTCGCATCGGGACTTTCGAATTCTCCCGCAGCCTTTTGCACACGCACACACACACACACACACACAACTGGAAATTGCATTTTTTCGCGTGCATATAAGCGCGTAATACGGCGATTCTCATGCGATGTCTGCGTGGCCGTTTGGTTTTCTCGCCTCGCGGCAGACTCCTGTTAACCTATACGTTATAATATACGTCACGAGAAGCACCGCTGCTGCTGCACACAAGGAAATCCGCTTCTCTCTCTCTCTCTCTCTCTCTCTCTCTTGTGTGCCGTCGCTGTACTGACCCCGGGATGAGTCACTTTTTTTCTTTTCCTTTATGATAATGTCCTTTCTATTCTCGAGAGACGTTATCGTTACATAAAGCGCGAAGGCTAACGATAATAAAAATTCATATTATATACTTGGTTATCGCGCGTGTGGGTGTGGAATGTATACGTTGTACGTGAATTTTACGTATTTTTTCTTTAATTAAATTAATATAATATACGCGAAGAATGAAGCACAATTGTTTCGAACTTTTTTTATAGATAGAAGGAATTAACGCTTGTCTTGATTGGATTTTTCAACGGTAAGCGCTGCAGTATATTTTATCTAAGACAAATAAGTATATAAATACCATTGAATAATTGCTTATACACGAAGAATATTTCTATATTCAAGTTTTCCCAGTACAATCAAATGATATTTAGTTGACAACAATAAAAATCTTTGATAATTTTAAAAGTTTTTGTAATGCATATAGGCATGCCGATAAAAGAATATACAATGAGTATTATAATACGAATGAAGACATTATTAACGAGTCGTGACTTACAGATTCAAGTCTTTAACTGCAAATACGTGATGAGCGCTAAACAATATAATAGACATCCTCCGGAATATATTACTTGGACTGTAAACCTTAAAATTAGTACGCACGAAACGTATACCTAAAGTAATAAAATTGCAACATTCAAAATATACTCTATACCACCTTACACATGCAATCAATTGACACAATAGCCGTGCACAAGAGGCACCAGGAGTAAATTGACTCAGCCAAAAACGTACATTTCCTTAAATCCACATTTAACAAACGCACCCATTATATTCGTTTTAAATCGAAATCTTCGCGAACCTTAAATCAACACAAAATTCCAATAGATGTACATTTCGTTTGGTCTGTATAATTATCGAGAAAAATCAACTTTCGCAATAATATGACGAAGTGATATACTAGGTATCATTACCGACATTTCCGTGTCGTAGATTTATAGATATTATAGGCATGATGACCCAGACGATTGCCGTTATCTGTAAAGCGAAGTGCAAACCCTATATATACAATACGAGCCTCGCTATATTAATCTTTGATAAGGAGGCAAATTGGCGATCGGTTGTATATACCTGGAGAGCGGTTGATCGCGCGGACGCGAAAAAAAAATGGCGCAAAACGAGCGCTTATCGCGAGGCAGGGCAATAATCTAATAGTGCGGCTTTATTTTTCCAAGTATCTTTTTCGCAAACCGATACATGTATATATATATATATATATATA
>UELV01177964.1:0-28759 GCA_900490015.1 Megastigmus stigmatizans | reverse complement strand
CATGGCTCAAAAATAAAGATAATAATCTGTAATAGTAAT
Organism: Megastigmus stigmatizans; assembly: GCA_900490015.1. Lineage (NCBI taxonomy): Eukaryota > Metazoa > Arthropoda > Insecta > Hymenoptera > Megastigmidae > Megastigmus > Megastigmus stigmatizans. The sequence continues at coordinate 28,720 of UELV01177964.1, read as the reverse complement.
TTATAATATGCAGTTTCATTTAAGCTCAGCAACAAAGTTTTCAAATAAAATTAAACATTTTATTTATTGCTTTTAAAGTAAAACGCAATTATTTCACTCTTACACATTAACGCGTTTAAAAAAGACAATTTACTTTATTTCACACTTTCAAGAAAATATATATGTACACGTTTCATTATTTTGCTTGACTTATCTTTGTTCATGTTATATACATGCAGGATGAAATCGTAAAAGTTTCTTAGCACCATAATTGCATTAGAAAAAATAAATGTTAGAAAGGCAATTAATTAGTAAAACTGTGAGTGTAGCAAATAACTCTGGATAATGAAATTTTTATATTGATATAAACGTATTTCAGATATCCAATGTAATAATGTTGCTGTGTACAAATTAAAGTGTAATATAAAAAAGCTTATAAAAAAAAGTTAGTTAGTATTGAAAAATGTATGTGTTATATATGGTTTAGATTTCTAATATAGTCCATCTTAAACATATAAAAATATCTTATATGTTCTTACTTAAGAGTGTATGCGTGCATAGGCACACATGTACAGTTGATGTTTCAATCTTGAAACTACTGTTAATGGTCATTTTATACATTTGCAAAATATTTTTTGATTCTACTGGCTCAAAACATTAACATATTTGAAGGCTTCGTTTGCATTTTTGAACATTTTTTTTCTTTAAATCTTATCTAGTTAACTTTGCATTTTTTCCTTTAATTTATTCTATAACATTTGTAGTAATAGTGGCAGTCAAATTTTTAGTGTTTTTTTCCACTACATTTTCAAGCTGTAACAAATATTTGTGCTGAATTTTTTATAATTATATAAAATATATGAATACTTATAAGTATGAATCTTCTTAAATACTTACACAAGAAATACTACTTTGTATTTCTTCATCTATTTCTTCACTGTCATTTTCACTTTTTATTTTTTCTACAGATTCTTGTTTATTTGTCTGTCTTTGTAATTGATTATAAGAATTGGATGAAATTGGAATTTTTGAAGGACTTGGCTCATTAGCATTACCTGATGCCGATGATGCAGAATCCTCTTCATATTGAGAGACGCCTTGTGCTATGTCAAATATAAATAATAGGAAAAACAATTACATTTAATGAAAATCATGATATAAATAGTATGAAACAGACACCAATTTAATATTTGTATGATATTACTTTGTTAATTGTATAAGTATTCTGAAATATAGGATATAAAATTTACCTATATCTATTAATTCCTTTAAGTCATTCATGTCAGCTTTTTTACCATTTAAAGGTGGCAAATCTCCAAATACTGAATTGTTTGTAGACGGTAATGGTGGCAGCTCTCCTAATAATAATTCACCATCTCGATTCCCTGTGATTTTTTCTTTCATTCCATCAACAATGATTTCGTCAAAGTAGATTGTTTTTCCTGCGTTATTTATTGGATCAATCTGTTTCTTATTTTTTACATTATTTACCATTTGAAACTCTGCAGCAGTCTTTTTATTTTTACATGTTTCTTGATTTTGATGTATTTCTAATTGAGTAGTTATTGATTTATTACTGTGGTTAACATTTAAGTCTGTTTGATGAGCTACTTCGTTAGTTTTATCAGATATATTTTCTGAACAAATACTTTTATCTTTTATATTCTGAAGGCTATTATCTTCTATTTCATCAGATAAAGATTGAAACATTTCGTGAACAGGACTGTATGCCATTTCATTAGTAACTGAATGTTCATTAAATTTTTTGTCTCTTATTGTTATATTAATAGGTATTTCCATATTAGAATTAGTTACACTGTCTAAGTTTTCTGAAGCATCATTAGAAATGGAAGCCGACTCTTTCTGTAAGATGTTTGGAACACTGATATCAAAGGTAGCATTTGCTAAATTTTCAGAAGTCTTGTCTTCCTTGATAATGCTGGATTCATTCTAAGAAAAATATAAATGATTTAATTATATTGTGGGGACAGCAAATTCCAACGCCAAAGTTTATCAATATACCTTTTGCGTATTATTTAAGGCACCATTAATAACATTTTTTAGGATTTCACCAAGCAATGGCTCTCTTGAATTTATTCCTAATTCTTCACAGAGCTTTTTTCTACCCATATAATTGTACTCTTTACCAAAATAAGTTTCAGGATCATATACCGAAATGGTATAGTCAAGTCCAAAATATTCTAGGAACTCTCTTACTAATGAAAACAATAATTTTCCTTCGGAGCTTGCCAGATACTGTTTTACTGGTTTGTTTAAATATGGTTCAGGATTCTACAATAAAATAGTCATGTAAAAAAAATTATACTATCATTAATCTTAAATATTCTATTTATGAAGCACAAATGAAATTCTATTTTATAATTATCCATCATTTAAATAAAAAACGAATGTTATTTTTAAGCAAAATAAGTAGGTATTATAACTCACTAGTACAGATTCTTGTTCTTCCAAAGTGAGAAACACACTGGCTCGCAATTCCGCCTAAAAAAAAGTTAAATATTTTAACAATACGACTAAATTATAAAACTTCCTTGATATTAAGTTTATTAATAAAATTATCGTCTGCTGAAAATCATTAGCACAAAAAATTATAGAAAGAAATTAACTTAACCTAAATCGCATAGCTATCGAATTTAGCACAAAATACATACCCGCACTTTCGCCAAAATGCCATTATTTTCAAGAGTTTGTACAACAAGGTCTCTCAACTCTGATTCTTCTTCCATAGATATATTTCCGTCTATCATCTTGTTAAAAAATAAAAATACAGAACAATGATTTAGACGTAAATATTTACAGCCGTCTCCATCGCTGCACTACTGAACAATCGTTACATATGCCTATATACATATACATTATGTCCTTATTCACTGTATAGTATATTGTATAGGAAGCTGATACAATGCGAGCTGGGCATTGGTAGAGATGTAAAGCGGTCACAAGGGTTGTCAAAAGACTATACCTACGCTATTATTGCATTTCTGTGGCGAAAAAGAGAACTTATTCCTAGCAAAAATTCAAATTTTAAGGGAGGAAACTCCTTTACAATTTTCAAAAATCAATTTTTTTTTTTGCATAAAAAATTAGTTTATCCCTTCAAGAATATCGTGCAAAAGTTTCAAAGTGAAATTCAAAGTCTTATGCACTGAGAAAAAATTGGAGCAGGAGCCGTCCGGACTGTGAGCGGAGAGCCACCAAGTGCCGTGTGTAATAGCGACGGTTGTATTGAGGTAGCAGAGCTCTCAAATTGGGAGCTCTCCGCTACCAATCCGGACAGGATCCCTTCAAAAAAAAGCGCGGCAGCGCTACGTACTATTGCGGCGCTGATGCACCATAGCTTCGTAAGCGCATGAAGTAAATATCACGCCGTATAGTACGTGCATAGTCGTGTCCGCTTTTAAGCTCTCGAAATTGTGTTGATTTATAGCAATAATATAAAAGTATACAGAGATGGAAGTATTTCTAACGCGGTACAATTACATGTTCCTGAAACCCTTATTTACTTGTAAGTATCCTCTAAATGTATATACATCTAAGATAACCTAACTTCATTGTAAGAAATAACTGTTTGTTGTGATTATGATATTTTTTTATAGCAATTAATGTGCATGCCCAAGAATTTTTTATTTTATCTGATGAAGAGATAAAAAAGATTTTGAAAGACTATCCAAATAGTTTAAGTTTTATTGGACATTGGACCAAAATATTTTTAGCATAATTTATTATGAATATATACATTTATATATTTATATTTATTATTAAATTGCAAGAAGTGAATTGATAAATAACGGTAAGAAACGCAAAAACACCGGCGTACACGCCGAAAGCACCGATACTTGTTTTGGTACTACAGAAGTCCAGCAATGCCGGAGCACATCTCTCCGGCGCGTTTGGGACCTCAGAGCTCCCAAAATTCGAGTAGCTGCTGCACCAAAGCGATCGTGGCGCTGCGCTACTAGCGGTGATACCGCTTCAGTCCCAATCTTTTCTCAGTGTATAATAAATTTACCGGCATTTAAGAATCCAAGAATTCGATTATAGCCACGCGAAGATCGATGCGCCTATAAGCTTATTAAGCATCAGGCCTTTATTCCCCTAAAAGCGAGCCGAGCGAGAGAGACTCAAGGGAATACCAGTTTCTTTTTTTGTTACACTCACAGCCACAGAGGAGTATATGATACAAGGCGCGGTCTTATCGTCGATCTCTCCGCGGGAGAGTATAAAATTTTGCTCGAATCAAATTAATTCGGGAATAAAGTTACCGGGTACACGCTACCGATGCGTAGCACCAGCCGGACATCAGCGCCATTTTTCACATGTCGGTGTTGTCCGCGCCGCGAAAGTCCCCGGCAAAGAGGAGCAACCGAAAACGGCCGCGCGCGACCGATTCAAGGCCGTCGAGATTCACTCGCGATATACTATATATACACGCTCTGTCGTGGCGAGCTTATATTCTTTCGCTGTGTACCCGATGTCTCTGTGATATTTGTGTTTGTGGTGTGCGATATCGGAAAATAGTACTTGCATCACGATTTGGAGTGAGCGGATCTAGTAGCACATTTAATTAATGATTTATGAATTGCGGTTTTTAATTCTTAACATGAAAGTTTATTATTATCTCGCAGAAATACTAAAATATCTCTGCAATAGTATATCCGTGTCCACCGAACTCCTCAATTTTCCCCCCAAATATACACAATTTTTCACCGACAACACGCGAACCGTAAACGTCCGGCGGACTTAAAATTTTCATTAAACCCCCATACACGTATCGCGTTCCCTCGCGCCCTCTTAAAAAAATTCCATCTCCTCCTCGCGGCTACCCGTTGCGCGCGCCTTCACATTTCTCCCGCAATTTTGCTGAATTTTTGCGCGCTCTTTTACGACGTCGCAAATCCCCCCCCCCGGCTCAAACTATAAACGAAACAATCTCCTTCTTTCCCCCATAATTATACTCGGCACATCGCGCGAGTGTAAAAAAAAATCGAAATATGTGTCGTCGTCGTCGTAGCGCGATATAAAACGTGTCGGGTAGGGCTCGCAAAATTATTGCTCGCGCGACCCGAGAGTCGAGGCACGAGCGTAGTTTGAGACTTGATTGACGCCATGCGCTAAGTCTCATGCTGCGAGAGGGCGGGTATAAGGGAAACGTCTACCACTGTCGCCCGTCTCGCTGCGAGAATTACTCTTTATGTGTGTATGTATTCTTCTTGTTTTCGTTTTTGGAGTTGCGCGCGCCCCGACCGAGGATTGCAGCGGTGTAAAACTTTTTTATTCCCACCCGAAATAGCGAATATCTTGTGCGGGATTTTATTTAAGTTCGAGATATACACACACATTGTTATATGGGGGGCTACTTCGTTCGCGTCTTCTAGTACGAGTGTCCGTAATGCCTTTCGCATTGCCTTGTATATATACAAAGATGTTTTTAAATGCTCCGCGCAGGAATGTCGTCGGGGTGCATTCTTGTGATTAACGTATACTTGAAATAAAATATAATACCTATGGCAGGAATTAAACAATCTAAATACTTCGTCCGCGCGTCGATAGTCAAATTCGTGTAATTCTATTTCCTCCGAAAGACCGCATGTAAGGAAACGTAACGAGCAACAGCCAGAAAAGAAAGTAGGTGGAGGCTACACAGAAGTGAGAAAAGGCTCGAAAGATCCTCGGCTGCTGCAGGATCGCGCGCAGCTAAGAGGATTCAAGCTACTCTCTCGGCGGGGGTCGCGTGCATATAGTCGCTCTCTTTCCTGGGCGAGGCAACGCGCGCGCTCTCTCGGTTTTTTGTAAAAAGCGCGGACGAGGAGTCGTGTGTCCGCAGTGTCACCGCATAAAGCATTCCTCTTTCTCTCTCTTTCGCTTGCTCCGGCAGAGACTACGAGGATATCGGGTTTCGCGAGACCGGAGCGTGGATTAAGTCCTTATGCTCCTGCTGCTGTAGCTGCTGGACCTTTTCCTGAATAAATACCGAGTCTGCTGTCTTGTATAGCTGTGGATGAATTTGTTGCTTGAATGAGATGTTGCAAGTGCGACGCTATGGTTTGTGCTATCGATCTGTGCGGGTTGATGAACTCTTGAGTTGTTGAGAATGTTTTAGATTGCTGATTCGATCGGTATTGCGATTTGATTTTTCGTATTTTTTATGCGCGTCACAAATTCAATTTTACTATTCCGAATTCAAAATTCATTTCTCGAAAGTAAACACTCGAATCACACATATGTTTACATGCATAAAGATTTTCAGATACAAACTTCCAAATAAATGTATTTAAGTATTCACTTCTCTGCGATATTCACGATGTCGAGCTTTTCAATCCACCGACCACAAAATCACTAGTCATCAAACACAACGTTATATCCATAACTTTTTCCCTCGAAACAGTCTAAAAAAGACACGATCCACAATCTCGCTTTATGCCAACTGAGCAAAAGGGAAAAAAATTGCATCTCGACTCAGGCCGACGGTACGATTACACACAGCAACAACTGCGGAGCACACCGAACGCCCGGGACCGCAGATCTGTATTATATAGCGCTGCAGCAGCGACGGCATTAATCTAGATTGTAGGCATTGAGTTACTCCGCCGCATTATTTATGCGCATTTATGTACCGCGTGTGTGCCTCCGAAACTGTTCTCTCTCTTTTTGTTGGTCTTTCGTTGCTGCTGCTGGCCGACGAAACGCGATTTTTCATAAGAAACGCGCGCCGCGACAATAAGTTCCTCTCGAGCGCAGCGCCCAGAGTTTTATTAAAATTCATATGCGTGCGCGCGAGACGAGGGGAATATGTACAGCGGTACAAATGCAGGAGGTTGTAGAACACGGCCTGGCGAGTTTCGGTGAAATGATGCACAGCTTCTTCGACGATTGTGTCACAATATGTTTTGAGAAAGCGGTTTTACACTCGTGTGTGTGTGTGTGTATAGGTTGATTTGAATGAGAGATGAATTTGTCGATGTCTCGAGGGTGTATATTCGCATTCTTTATAGAAGTATAGTTTCTGTCTGTCATGGATTTCGTTTTTTTTACATTGAAATGTCTGAATATCGAATACTATAAGTGACATTGCGAAAGCTGATTTCAATATCTTTTGTCATTGCTGCCGTTTGTGCAATATGTCAATTAAACCAATATCTTAAAATACTTTCATTGCCTTAGTGTTATTGCCCATAAAATAGTAAGTTTTAGTGCGAGAAACACTTGATTTGTATAACTCCCACTTTTATTTGTATATATTGAAATTGTTAATATGTTATATCGTTTCTTTCAATGATTATCTATAAAATAACTATGCAAACATTTCTATAACTCGAAGTGATATTTCAATTTTTCGAGAACATTTCACTTTGATTTCGTAAGTAGTTCTCAAAGGAATCATTGTCAATACGTGGAACAATTTATTCGCAAATAATATAAGAACGTTTCGCAATAATTGCCACAAACTGCCAATAGCAATAATCGATTCCCCCTGCGCACACATTACCCCGAAACTCATATATACAAACCTCGTCAGTCCACACAAAACTGTATATCGCTCGAAAATCCAGGATACGGCGTCGAAATACCATAGGACGTCGAGAAACACGATAATAGCCCGAGCGATACATTCACGGTATATCGACACAACACACAAAGGAAGCGTGAAAGAGGGCACCGCACAAAATCCATTTATCCGCGCAAGAATGCAAAGAGAGCGAGAAAGAGCGAGAGAGAGAGAAGCCCCACAGGGTACCTCGCAGTTGCAGCAGCCCATATAACGCGCGCATTTCCTTTAAACGGCTCGCTAGGCTCGCGCGGCCGACCAAACACCCGCAGAGTTTTACAAGATGCGCCATATGCGTTACATTATTATACAGTGTTGCGCGCGTCTGGGGCCGCTTCTCCTCCTGCGACCGATAGATATATACACGGAGAGTCTCCACAAAAGCCCTGGTCGTGTCGGACCACTCGCCGTGCCCGTGTAGTGTGTGTCTGCGTGTGTGTGTAGGTCCCCTGAAAAATGTATTAACGCATCCCTACACGAGGTATATTTCCAACCCCTCGTGAGGAGAGAGAGAGAGAGAGAGAGATTTTTATGGGCGTCGAAGGCTCCGGCGCGCGCGGGACGAGGCATTATGAGGCGAGCTGTCGCTCATTGTCAGCTTTCCTGCAAATATTTAACATACTTCACGCCTCCCTCCTTTGGAGCTGCGACGTATAGGTGTGTATACCTTAGAATAGTGCGTGTACGTTTACGTGTTAATTGCGCCATTTGGTTACACCTTTGCCATAGTCGTGTCTTATTTGCTGTTCCCCTTACACATCTTTTCGTGAGATGGAGAAAAAAATTTATGTTCTTCGCCGATATTTTGCTTGGGTTTTACTTACTTTTCTTTATACATTTTTTCGTGAGGTTGAGAAAAAAAGTTTATGTTCTTCGCCGATATTTCACTGACATTTTATGTATTCGTGCAATCATAAAATGTTAAAAAGGTATTATGAAAAGCGGTGTATTGTATTTGGATGAACCGAGAGTAATACAGGATAATAGAGAAGAAGGTGATCAATGAGATGATCGGTATAACATAAGAAAAGCCCCTACGCGATAAGTGCGCCGAACCGCAAGAGGATCCGCAGAGTCAATGGCTGCAAATCCGTTGGATTAAGAGGCGACTTTCTATTCAATAGCGTTTTTTTTACCTCATTTCCCCGTCCCTCGGCTATACCTTTTTTTTCTCCTCGAAAATCGAACATTCAATTCATTGTGTGTGACGAAAAACGTAGAAGACACTTTCGAGAGGTACAAGTGCTAATCCGCGTGTTTTTTGGGGCCAATACCTGTATTTACGCACGGTGCGTTCGTATCAAGAGGCGGGAACCGTATTTTGAGACCACAATTTCATGCATGATTCGATCCGTCTATTATAATTTTTTGCAGTTATCAAACGTGCGTTTGACCGAAGCATCACATTTTATATCTCTGCCGCTTACACAGGCGGTTAAAAATTAATTTTGTTTGCAATGATAAAATCAAATTCTCACACTTACTGAATAATGAAAAAATGACGACCGGAAAAGGTACCGAACATATAATTCGCGTACAGAAGCACAAGTATTATACGCGAGTGTTAGACCTCAAACGTGTTTGTATACGTTCACATAGGACTAGCGGAGAGGCGCGAGAAGCGCCGCGGGAGACGCCGTGTGTATCTGGGAAAAAGGGGTGTATGTGTGAGTGCGAGCTGGTAGCGTTTCGCTGTCGTTCGACGGGGTGCATCCCAGTAATTAATGGCGGCCTATTACGGGAGCCTCGATTTTTGGCCCGTTTCCCACACGCCGCTCCGACCATGCGAAGCTCTGTTCGATGTGCGCGCGAGAAACTCGCCTCTAGTTTGCGATTCAATATAGTTTTTGCATAATTATAGATTTTGTGCCTTTGAGATTTGATGGTGAGATATATCATTGAAGTTCTGCGGCTACACAGTGTTGGTGTTTTATGTGGTTGGAAATCGTATATGCGTGTGGTCTGAGTCGAGAAAAAAATGAATAAACTCGATGAATAAAAGCGCGATTGCGTCAATAAGTGACTGCACGCGTATATGCAAATAAGTAGATTTTATTGGTTATATAGTTTTAATTGCGATTTAATGCACCATTTTGCGTCGTTGTACTTCTATTTCAATGATTCATTAGCTTTGTAAGATACCGATATATATTAAACGTGACTCACTTTCGACAAATTCATTATTTATATCGTTCGTCTCTCGCAGATAAAGTATATTCACTTATCGATCCGTTCTTCGCTCCGCAACATCCAATAGCAGCGACATATACAACCTTGAAGTGCCCAAAAACTCATGCTCGCAGAAAGTAAGCAAAAGAGAAGTTAAAAAAGCTCGCGCCAGATCAGTGGGTAATCGGCAACTGATAAAGATTCCCCGTATACATACGCCGATCTATAAGTACGTCGGCAGAGCAGAGCGTCGTCGATATCAGCTCGGCGCGAGTTGCACGAATTTAAAGAAAGAGGGATAAGGGATGGATAAAGGAGAGAGAGAGAAGAGCGAAGCGAAAGTCGAAAGAAATATGTAAATGTGCCCAGAGTTACGCAGCCGAGGAACAGAGAGAAAGAGAGAGAGTAGAGGAGAGCGAAACGAATCGATGCACGAAGCGGTTTGACATCGCTACTGCATTAACGGCACCCCATAGCAGTCTCCATTACCCGGGCCGCGCGCGCACTTATCTAAGCCCGATATCTTCCTTCGCAGCTACCAGCGAGACCCGGTCTCTACCTGCCCACGTATAATCTACTCCCCAAATATATTGCGCTCGGGTGCAAATCTGCCTCTCTCTATCTCTCTTTTGCTCCTGCTCAGCTCCTTCGCGTTGCTCCTATTATGCCGGCTGCTGCACCGGATATGGACGTTGTATTTCGTCTTTTCACGATTATATTCCTTCCTTTCTTGCTCGTCTTATTGAGCTTCTGGGTGTTTTTGTCGCTCCACTATATATGGAATACACTTTAGAGATGACTGTTTGAGTGCATTTGAAATCGATAGTTGCGTATGGCATTTATTATAGTCTCTCTTTTGCATCGCTAAGCGTATTCAATTTGAATAATTGTAGAAGACGTAATGAAGCAATTGGTTACCCGCTGTCCCCAACGAGGTTATCAACATAGCTTAAAGAAAAAAAGTCAACCCCAAAAATTTAATCGTTAAACTAGAATATGAAAAATCCTTGGACTCTGACGATACTAAAACCTACGTTCCTCATGTTCTCTGTTGCAGGATGTTCAGCAGTATGAAGCGTTGCTCGCGCTGCCAGGCAGCGATTCTCGCCTCGGAGCTCGTGATGCGCGCCCGGGAATTGGTCTTCCACGTGCGCTGCTTCTCGTGCGCCGCCTGCTCCGTACCGCTGACCAAGGGCGATCATTTCGGTATGCGCGAGGGGGCGGTACTGTGTCGGCTCCACTACGAGATGGGCGCCGAGTTGTACCCGTCCCAGAGTCCACCGGTACCCGTCTATCCACCCGGTCCCCACTATCCGGGCCAGAGTTTTCCCTCGCCCGAGTTCCTAACCCACGCCCATCATCCCCATCATCCGCACCATCCGCACCATCATCCACACGTACACCGACCCATCCATCCCAACCACCAACAACAGCAGCAGCAACAACAGTCGCAACAACAGCAGCAGCAGCAACAGCAGAGTCCGGTATCGTTGCAGCCGGCGACGCCATCGGGTGCCGTAGCCGATCACGGATCGGTTGCCGGTGCACCGGGTGGCTCGCCCCCCAAGATGCCCTACTTCAACGGCGCCTCGCCCGTAGTCGCGGCCACTGCCGTCACGGTTGCAGCGGCTGTAGCCAGTGTGCCGGCACCGAGGCAGAAGGGCAGGCCCAGGAAGAGGAAACCCAAGGATCTGGAGGCTATGACCGCCAGCCTTGGTGAGTCGTGTCAGTGAAACTTTATTTTTCTGTCTCTTATGCATGTTCGTTTTGTAAGGCGAAGCCTGGAATTCTAGGTTCCGAAGAGGTTCTTTCAAGGAACGTGTTTATTTGAAATGGTAAACGTATAACTTGAAGAATCCTGAATTCTACGTGGAAATTAGGATTAAGAACGGACTGCGTTAATGATACATTTTTATCGTGCCAATTGATAAATCAAGTATTAATGAGATTGATCCGCAAGTAAAGATGTATTATTATAACTGTCCGACACACATAGTTATTAAGTGGAAACTATTTTTGTCAAATAAATCGCTCAAACTGACTTATTCCGCGAGACATATGTATATTGCGAGTCGCGGCTTGAAAAGAAACGTATATAGATCTTCACAGTTGACACCACGATGGTGTCTTTTATTTTTCTTTTAATTTTAAATTAAACTTATGCATACTTAAGTAATTCAGAGTGCATACCATTAGATCGTGGCTGGCGATAGTCGCGTCAAAGCCAAGACACGCGAAATTTAATTATGTAAACAGTGACAGAATGAACATCAGGCGCGGCGGCCCGAAGGCATATATAAGATCATCCGATATTAGAAATTCTTTTTATCCGCGCGTGTATACGTGGTAACACACTTGGCGCGCGAAAAGAATATTCCTTTTGCTGCTCTCTTTTTTAACCGAGCTGCGGCCGGCCGTCGTTCCGTGCAAGGCCTGTATGTGCGTGTGGCTATATATACGAACATAAATAAGATAAATAAGACGGGGCGCGCAGGAGAGCGAAAAGGAGGAAAAAGTTGAGGAGGTAGACCTTCGCGCGGAGTTTATATATCTTGGAAGAAAATTGCGAGTGTAACGACTTCTTAATTTTTAGCGATATCGTTTTGTGTTGGATTCCTTTATCTCGCGCTCCGATGTAATTAAGAAATCATTCAAATATTAAACTGACAAACGCTAGGAAAAGTATGGAATGACAAATAAGAATCGGCTGTTAGCGCAACGAAGCGAAAGTTTACACTATTCCAGCGACAAAATAGAAACTCCATATATCTTACAAAGGCAAAGGGAAACCGGTAAATAACATCGTAGCGAGGATCAAGAAGAGGAATATAAAGCAAAGAAGGAAGTTTCGCATTAAAAAGCAAGGGGATATAGAAGGAGTGAGAGAGAGAGAGAGAGAGAGAGAGAGAGAGAGAGAGAGAGAGAGAGAGAGAAAGAGGACACGAAAGAGAAGCGAAAATCGCGAATCCAGATCGTGCAGGGCCTTACCTCTCTCGCACACTCGTGTACACGCGTCTGATTTATAGGTAAGCGTGGGCGTGCGCGGTGTTTGCCACCGAAGCCCCGATAAAATTTGTCCGGCCGGCATAAATTCACCGAATCCTACCTTACCGTCCTCTCCTCGTACTACTGCGTGGGCGCAGGTGATCTGCGCACGCGTGCCTCGGGATTTCGCGCGTTATACATACACACGTATATATACGCTATACGCGTGGCGAGCAAAAGGAAGAATAACTTGGTGTATAAACCAACGTGGGAACGAGACTGCTGGACTTGTTTCATCTCGAGTCTGCGAGCTTTCAGCGGGACGTTATTTCGTTAGGTCGCGGTGATTGATTGCTTTGTGATTTATGCAACTGTGCGGTAAAAATTTTTCAGTAGCTTATAATGATTATCATGCAGAATTGAATGATTGAGACGCGAGTAATGTGTATAGGGCTATAATATATGAAAGACTATATAGATGATTTAGAGGCTGGTCAAGAAATAGAGTCACCGTTAACAGGGACGATTCATAATTATATCATTTCATTTTAAAAGTATTTGTCACTAAGACATATCTTGTAAATGTATACACGTAAAAATACATTAACCGGTATAAAAAAGGAACCCACATACCAAAGTCCCTCGAGAAAAGGGCCGAATTTTCCAAATTCTCGAGCGTACAACGAAACGGCGGCCGACACGAACCACGCGGCGAGTGCAGCGAAGCGTCAGCAACTGTACGGGGCGCATACCTACACTACACGAAAGTCAAAAACCGCTGCGTCGGCGCGGCCTTTTTTCCAGCGATCAACGCGAGCGATAATCCCCATACGGTTGCTGCACATCGGTAATTTTATCAGCTCGGGATCTCTATCCGAATAGGTGTATTTCCACTGCGGCGCCCGTGCACTCGTTCGATCGCTCAATTACACATGCGCGTTTCTCGCGCGACGAGCGTATAAGTATATAAGAAACCAGTCCGAAATGTCGCGAACGAGAACTTGCCGATCGCGCGCTCATCGAATGAGCACTGAGTAATATCTTAGGTTCGCTAGCAGCGAAATTTGTAGATTATCGTCCCAGATCTTTTTCTTTTTTAATAACATTTCACTTTGGACGAATGAATAGATAAGCATGATTCCCTGATTATCAGCGGCATTATATTTGAAAACCCTTTTAATAGTAAATTACGATTTAGTAATATCTGAATTCTGCTTTCGCTGATGGTTGATGAAAAATTTGCGCTATTCACATAGTCGTACTTACCATAACTATAGAGAATTATGCCCTTGCGCTTATTTTCGATGAATATATTTCTGAATGGTAAGTGCACTGCATTCTGAATAGCACTGCTTATACAAACTGTCCAAAAAGAACGTATCTAAAAATTATTTAAAAAAAACTGTTAACTCAATTCTAGCCGGTTAGACTAGACCATTCGTACCCAGAGTTAACTTGAATCATAGAAAGCTCGCAAATATCGCCATAAATTCTACAAATCCATAATCAGCTGCACATACTTCACAAATACTCCCAAAGATATACAACTCGCCCAATTTGTCAGAATATACTACAGTACGATTTAGGAAATACGCTCGAACACAATCGTCCACGTATAGTAATTACCGCTATATTTATAGACTGCCGATCGCGCGAGGCGAGAGCACGAATTTAAATCGAACGCGATTTGCATGTGCAAATGCCGATCTAGATATATAGTCGGGCCGTGCATCGCAGCAGCATCGCCAATACACAACTCGACCCCGTAGAGTGAAATATCACGGGAAACACCGATTAGACAAGCAGCCCCGCGCGCGCGGGGTATTAATTCCTCATAATTTTTCACGCTCGCGCAACCCAGGCAGGCGCTTCGTCATAAAGCAATTTATATGGGGAAAACCTTTATCGTCGCCCAGCGATGTACACATATATGCAAAATAAGCGCGGCGGCCAATCTGTAAACTCTCGCGAGAGATCGGGCTAATAGCTCGACGCGCAATAACTCACTCCACCGATTGTGTGTGAGTGTAAAACCTCTCTTTGCGCGCGAAACGTCCCGTGAAAAACTGGAAACAAGCCTGCCCATGTGTATGTGTTTGTGTGAGGAGCAAAAGGGTAATTAAAGGGCCTGAAGTGACGCGTATAGGGATTGCCTCGTTCGTTAAAACCCCCCACATAAATTACTCGGTCTGAGCCTATATATACGTGTATAAGAGCTGCTGCGCCTACCTGATAAGTTAATTATGAATGGCGAGGCTTTAGCAGCTGACGATCTTGCGTACAATGGAACTCCTCATCTTCTTCTTGTACTCGCATACATACACACACATACACACAATGAGGATCAAAGAGGCAATTATCGACAGCGGTCGCGTGTGCGTCTCTCTCTCTCTCTCTCTTTCTCGCGCATATATCGTGCCAGCGAACTATTTGCCTCCTAGACTCGTAATTGGTCTTGTAAACGTTGTCTCTTATCCTTTCTCTCTCTCTCTCTCTCTCTCTCTCTCTCTCTCTCACGCGCACATGTATAATACGTATATATACCACACGCGGGGATTAGAGTATGCGCGATCCGCAAGAGCTAATGAGTCGCGATACGCATCGAGAATTACACAACGTCGCATAGAATCGCAGTGAAGCGAGCGCAGCTAATACTTGTACTCTGCACTGCCGCTGCGAACGCATAGAGAAAGAGAACTGCGACTCGCGCCCGAGGGATTTTTTTTTTATTTCTATCTGTACTGGTTTTACGTTCGATTTATTCTCACTGCTGATGGTTGTTTTACGCACGACTCGATACTATTTTGAGCGTATTTCGCGGTACCCGAAATAGAGCTATAACAGGAATGCATTTCAATATGCTGATCGATCGAGATAGTGTAATATTTTAGCAAACAAAAGTTCAAAATTTCTAAAAAGCGTGCCACGACATAACGCATCAAAATTATTTATAATCATAAAATTCTTTGTATTTTTGATAGTATTCTAATTTCTTGAAAGATCATCTAAAATATATTTTTTCGTATCAGAGACATAAACTTCGATTTTAATAAATTGAATATGTTGATTACGGACTGTATATAAAATCTAATTTTACAAATTAAAATCCGTACGAAATAATACATTACGCAACAAGTGCCCAAAGTAGATTTCTCGCACGTGCTGCGTTTACTATTTCCAATAAGTAAATGCGTAAAACTTGAATTTAGATGTCTATTTAGCGTGCGTAACGTTAAGTTTTTCGCGCTCGATTATAAAAAATAAATTTTACGTCTATGATACAAAAAAAAATTATTCGTCACACGGCCGCAAGATTTCACGGCCTCGTGTGATTGCATTTTACGGCCTTGGAACGAAAAATACTAATATTAATCGTAAGTTACAGTAGCGATCAGAATCGGTGGAGACTAAATTTTGCAAATCCTCATTTGTCTTTTTCAGATCTGAACGCGGACTACATAGACATGCCGTTCGGCAGGGGTGGCCCCGGTACGCCCGGCATGCCCGGCTCCAACAGTCGCACCAAACGCATGCGCACCAGCTTCAAACACCACCAGCTCAGAACGATGAAGAGCTACTTCGCGATCAATCACAATCCGGACGCCAAGGATCTCAAGCAGCTTTCACAGAAGACCGGACTGCCAAAGAGGGTGTTGCAGGTTAGTACCGTCTTCTTACATGCACTTGTTTTTTTTTTCTTAACTTTCTCTTTTTCGTTATTTAAGATTTTAATATTTATTCCGCGGATGATGAGTCTATACTATATGAATTACGAATATTGGTGGTGTATATTCTTTAATAAACGGAGGAGAGTTTTATTTAGTTAAGAGTCGTAAGAAGTGCCAAAAACTTCACGCAGTATGCATTCGTCAATCACAAAAAACAGTTCAATCACCGCAATAACAAAATCGATTTTGCCTCAACACCGTTCCCAAAAGTTTCCGAAAAGTTTTCATCCATCTCGAACTACCAAAACTCGCACTTAATTAGATGCGTCTAAGCCATATCGAGACGCTTACGCACTCGTCCCAGCACTTCATCGGCCCGAGGGGACAAAAAAAGAAACAACAATCGCAGCCACCCCTATACAATCTTTTCGTCCGTGCGCGACGTCTTCAAAACTGTGACCCTTCCTGCCATAATCAACAGCAGCAGCTACACACGGACTCGGATAAAAATATTCCCCCCCTCTCATATATATATTCTTCCTCCAATTAGCGTGTACGCAGAGTCCCTCGACGCGTGTTGCTCGCTAACACTACTGCTCCTCGCGCGAACACTCTCTCTCTCTCTCTCTCTCGACCCTTTCAAAGCCCGCGCCTCTGCGATATTTCCGTCGACGCAGCAGCAGCGGCAGCAGCAGCGTCTCTCTCGCTTTTCTCTTATCCTCGCGGCACTTCGTCAATCCGAAACGCTGTTGCGGGGATATATACACATACGCACGCTCGAGCTCACCTACACGTGGCGCGCCCCATAAATCACTGGCTCTTGGGGACTTTTCTCTCTCCCTCTCTCTCTCACTCGTGTATACCGCATACTACTAGTTCCTCTTCGAGTGCGTATGTGCGGTGCTTATACGGGGCGTATGCCTATTTCGCGCGCGTTTGCCCCAATTATCCCGTGCCGGCGCGTTCGCTGCTCTGCTCTGTGTGTTATAACGGCCGATCGTTTCGGTTCTTTCTTTCTTTCTTTCTTTACTCGCTTCGCACTTTCGGTTTGCGGCTTTTTTCCCTTCCTCTCTCATTTGAGCCGACACCGCTGAGACATCAAAGTAGAAGGATCGTGCTCGACGCGTTGGGTGTGTATACGCGGCAATGGGGCGATATAAACACGCGGCGCGTGAATTTTCTCGAGACGATTCATGCGTACGTCCCTGATGCGGTTCTGCGTTGCGAGGCACCTTTTTCTATTCCATCATCGATTTCACGGATTTATCCTCGTTCTGGAGATGATAATTAAAAGAATTAGAAGAAAAAAGCAACTTGTGCAATACAGTTTTACATAAGGTTTAAAGAAGCTGTTTTGATACACTATAATAATACTTTGATTAAATATTATAAATTTAGATTGTCTAAAAAGATTTGTATAATAGCTTCTAAATCTTAGATTTGACCGAATATAAATTCAAATCCATTAAAACCTATTAGTTTTCAACGATAAATACCAATAAACTTTTTTACATAAACTACAAAAATATATAGAATAAAAAAGCAGTATAATAGCATAAAGCAAGTAAACAACTGCAGCATCGCGTCCTCCACTTCTATCGTGAATCTTCACCTAATCCTCGGCACAAGTCAGCGCAAACACGCAGCAGCAGCAGCGATATGATTGCAAAAAAAGCAGAGCATAAATGTTTCATTCTATAACGTCATTCCTGCATTTCTATATGTATGCGCACTCTGCAGCGCACTGTGACCAAAAAGCTGCAATAATAAAGCGAGAAAAACAAAACGAGACGGAAGAATTCATTGAGGTTCTCGTGGCTGCTCCGATCAGCGCGCGCGCAGAAAACTCGTTCATATATATATATAGACACGCACACACGGTGCAAAAGACGCAGCCATTGGTTCTTCCCTCTTTCGATCGGCTTTTTCTCCACGGTGGCGACGACGAGCGACGGCGGCACAGTAGGGAAGTCCATCTTTCGAGCGGCGGTGAGCTTTCTCTCTCTCTCTCTCTCTCTCTCTCTTTCTCGGCGACGACGACGACGACTGGTCCAACGACTACGTGTTTTTTGGCAGGAATCCGCTCTTCCCTCTCTCTCTCTCTCGCTCTCTTTCGGAATGTTTCGACTCTTTGTTTTTCCCCATCATCGCGTCGCTCGCTCTTATATATATACTGCGCTTGTATGGCGAGACCCGCGAGGAACTACACATTGAACTTTAATACTTGTGCGGATTATATGCCATTGCTGTTGCAGTCGAATCGCGTTTTATTGCGACTGCGTGTTCTTGGGGTTAAACGACGCGATCGCTTTCTTCAACTTCCCTTTTTCGGATTCCGATTGAGCGGTGACTCCGCGGGACTCGGAATCGCAAAGCTAAATAAGATTAGAAGGTATAGACATAAGGGATGTTGTACTATTAGTATAAATAAAACATCGGTTGAGTTCTATATCTTAGTTTAAACCTCATCTATAATATAGTTATTCAGTATGTCTACCGATTGCGGTTTTTTTTCTCTTTTCTCGTCGCCACAAAGAAGTGATATTTTTTAGTTTTATTTTTATTCAGTCGTTAACCCAATATATAAATCTGAAATAAACATTGAGCCCTAAAAGCTTGATTTTCTTCCTCCGGAATAATATTCCACTCATCCGAATTGAAAAGAATATTATTTGTAAAGTCGACTATAAGATCGAGTTACGTTCCCATCGAGTTGGTTATCATACCCCGCAGCATTCCGAAGCTCCGCGCGACATTAAAATTTCAACTTCATCGATGCGAAATTTCCGCACGGCGAAACCCAGCCGACTGAATGCGGCGGCGGCAGTAGTCGCGTCGCATGTATGCATACATACACACGAGGAGAGCGAAAACGTCGAGGAAGAGTAAGCGCGGGGATATGTAGTAGTCGAGAGGGCCTCGAGTCGAGCGAACGAGACAAAACGAGAGGGAGGAAAAAGGAGAGTAGCACAAAAAATGGAAAGAGGGAGAGAGAGAGAGGGAGAGAGAGAAAGAAGGGCCATTGTATTCGTTTCGTCGCGAGGAGCGGAGCGAGAGAGAGAGAAAGAGGAGAGTCTTGGCTGCCGAGTTGCACCTCGCCATCTTGCCTGATATTGATCGCGAGACGCGCGCCTGAATACTTACTCCACCGTCTGCTCGTACATGTATACGTATAGATACCACACACATATATATACGCACCGGGAGTTTCCTCGCTTCGCTTTCTCGAACTCCACGAGGCTCAACTCTTCCTCCCGCCTCCTCCATCTCTTTCTCTCTCTGTCTCTCCTTCTCTCTCACTCTTTGTCTGACTGTCTTTCTCTCTCATTGAGTATGCCTATATAACTTTGCGTTTGTTCGCTTTAGGGGAGGGGAGAGATTTGTACAGCTACTTCAGTACTTGCACATCCTACCCTCACTGGGTATATATTTGTTCGGTTTTTCCTCGTCTCGTGCTTATATATTAACCTTCGTGGAATTTTCCCTACTTTAGTTAAAATTTTGTAATCATCATTTTCAAATAAAAAAGTTTTGAAGATTTTCAAAAGATTTCTACCTGAAGTTAATATCTAAAATTATACATGTCTGATGTCCGATTATATGTCGTGTACTTTTTTTTACTAAAGTCCACAAAATTAGTATTCGGCATGTCATTTATTTTATATATATATATATATACATTTACTTAAATATCTTCTTTCTTATACAAACACAGAAAATCCACGAAGTATTCAATACATCAGTACTTAAAAATTTCTGAGATTCAGAGAGATCCTCTTTTCGTTTTCATCCGATCCCCAACGTATTTCTTTGTTTTTCTTTAAACTTACGCTCTCCTTGTCTCTCATCCCTCTTCGTCTCTCCTCTTCCGTTCTTTATGCTTTCAATGTTTCTCTCGCTTTATCTCTCTCCCCATGTGTGTCTTATTATCCACATTTGTGTCCCTCGGGAGTCTGCGAGGGAGGAGCTACTATCTTCAAAATGGCGACTCCCTCCTGTGTTACGCGATCTTTTATTCGATTCGCAATCTCTCTCTCTCTCTCTCGCTCTCCCTCATATATGCAGACAGAGAGAGAGAGAGAGAGAGAGAGAGAGAGAGAGAGAGAGAGAGAGTTGAAAGAGAAGGGCGGAGGGGAGAAAAGTGCTGCTCTGCGCCGGCGTGATGGAACAATGCTTCCTCCTCGAGATAAGATGGAACGAAACTTTAGGGAAGGAGATTCCGATTCTTGGCAATTCTTCTTCACTGTACAGCTGCCTCGAGAGTCTTTAATGCCGCTGCTGTTGCTGCTGCTGCTTCTGTTACCTTTTATCTGTGTCGTTCCTTTTCTCCACCTTGGCTTCTATGTATTCACGGGATTTGCATATACGACGATTGCACTGCCTCGAATGTATATCGAGGCGTGGACTCTTGCTTTTAAAAGCGGACTCCCTTTTGCGGAATATATTCTCTTGCGCGTTTCACCTTTTTTGTTCGATGAGTTTATTCACTTCCATCGGGGCGCGATATAAAATAATGTATACTGCAGTGAATTGTAAAATGTCTAAGAGCTGAGGTCCTGGATATACATCGCATCATGCAATACAACAATATGCATGCAAATTCAAAAGTGTATATTAAATGCAAACTTAAAAATAGTCTCGTTATATTATCAATGTTTTTAAAATTTAGTGCGAGACCATTTGAACAATATAGCTGAACTAGCCTTTGAATAAACATACAAAAATATCAACTCCATAACAATACTATTGGCGTATATCCAGTTCTGCGCAAATATAACGCGAACTCAATCCAACGAAACTGAATAAAAAAAGCCCCATCAATTAACCAGCTCTGCCTTGTCTTCTGTTGTCTGCTCTAGGTCTGGTTCCAGAACGCTCGTGCCAAGTGGCGGCGCATGGTGTTGAAACAGGAGGGTAAGTCGGACAAGTGCGGCGGAGGCGGTGGTGGCCTGGGGCCCGGTGGCGTCGACTCCGGCAGCCTCAGCGAGCTCGAGCTCTACGGGAGCAGTGCCGGCAGCGGCGGACCACCGATGAGTCCATCCTTCGTCTTGGCTGGACCCCACAGTCCCGCCTCTCTCGGCTCGCTCGATTGTGCGTGATCGGCCGACGGCGCACGTTGCCTCGCTGCTGCTGCGGCTGCTCACTTTCTTGCCACGGCGAATCGCTCGTGATTCTCCGTGTCTACCCGTACCCTCGATCCCTAGTCGAAAGCTATAGAGGATCGAGCTGCGTGTGCGATGATGATGGTGCGCCAAGAACTTCGAGGATGAATAAAGGAACGCACGTGTAGCAAAACATTTGGTTGGGAGGTTGGATCTTCTGAGTGTGGAGATTATGTGTCGATCGAGTCCTCTGAATGATGGCCTTCGAGATCTAACCGTATATGATGAATTTGTTTTTGTAACTAAATTGATAACTGGTGACAGTGTGGAAACGCAACGTCGTCTGAGATTGTCCACACACCGGTGGATATTTCGATGATGTTGTGATGATCGAGTGACGCGAATGTTTCGGGTGGATGATGAGCTTAGGTACGAGCCTTAACTGATCGCGTGGATGAAAGATTCTAGATAACGATTTGTCTCGGGAATATATAATATTCGATATTTCCAGTGGGTTTTCAATCAGGTTCTCAGTGTCCAGTCACCTGCTACACAATTACTAGAACGCTGTGATGTCATGGTAATGTTTCATTGAATTTGTTGATCGCGAACCAATTCAAATTGATTTTGAAATCAGGATGAAAGTATACTATTTAAAGGAAAAAGCATAGGAAGAATTGTGATCTGACACTTAATGCACGTTCCCCCATTGATTATTACGGCTGATCAATGTAAATCAAACAATTGATGTATTAGATTTTATTGCGATAATAAGAGGGTTCAGATCGCAGGGACCAAACTCTTTCGTTCCGGACACTGATAAACTAATCGATGATAAGGTTGTGGTAATATGAAAAAAAAAAAAATAAATGGTCTCAGCCGATGGAACTGAACATTTTGGTCATTGCGTTTTGTTGGCACTGTTTGATGTTCTATCTTAACGGACGATTCGCACAGATCCGGACGATAGAAAAGTATTTTATTAACGTCTCGATGATGTTCGCGTGTAATATAATAATTGAATAAGCAAGAATTTATTTGGGGAAATTTACTGTATATGGGAAGGCAATAATTATCTGGATCAGCGAAGAAAAGTATCTAAGAGAATAATGTCTTTGACAATCGTGCTACCCTAAATTCAATTAGTTGATTCTAAGTTATTTCGTTAGTTTACTTTTATCTATTTATTCCTAATGAGCGAGCAATCGAGTGCCGAACAAAATACACGAATTGAAAGCAGGCGAGCGAGCATCATCGAAACGAAGGAATAACTGTATAACCGCGACTACCGGATCATCGCATGATGTAAAAAGGCTAACTTCCGAGGCATTGTACTATATATATATTACATATTTTATTTGAGATAGGCGAACGTTATTGACGAAAGGTCGAGTGTATTTATTAACTTCAGCATAGAGGGTGTAAAAAAGTGTACAGTCAAGTAAGTGTGTGACACCCAAGAAGTGCGTGATATCGCGCGGCGAAAGTGAAAGAAAAATTATTGTAGCGTCGAGCTCGGTGTGTAAAAGGTATGGCTTCCGAACTCGCTGATGGCTCGTATATTCACTCGCTCACGGATGTGTTCTCAAAGAATGTGCCGAACTTGTACGAGGTAACTTAGCGTGGACGAAGCCAACCTACGAGATCTGTAATTATAGAATTATTTTCAAGTGAAATTATATTTATGACGAAGTAACAACTTGGCGCTGCATCGATGTCATTGGAGTAATCATGATCGCCGACGAAGCTATAAAATGGACATTTTAATGTTTCTATTCTAAAGTGGCGCCCAAAGCCCGTATTCGTTTCGGTAGGGCGCCAAATGTGACTAGTTGAAACCAGTATATTTTGTACTTTAGCGCCAAACTCGTATATACGAAAGTGATATTATTCCGGAATGCATTAACTAAATTATGTGCTTCTTCGTCAGAGTTGTGCTTATCCACTGACATCTGTAATGCGCGTGCGTGTAAATAGCAAAACAGTAATGAACTAAATAAAAAAAATAATAATAAAAACAAAAACAAAAACGTAAACATGTGGTGAAATGATGGAGGCGATGAAGTAACGTTCCTCGCGACTCGGTTTAGCCGTCGCATAGCGCAATTTTTAGCGAAAACCGAATTAAGGAATTAGCGTTATCTCGTTCTAGTGAAGGTAAACCGGCAATTAAGATTTTACAATTTACTTTCTTCTCTCTTTTTCGCATTACATTCTATGTCTTAATGTCTTCTGTCATTGTACGATCCTACTAGCACCTGTAACGAAAAACAGAAACGTCTCGTCGTCAAATTTTTCGCAGGATAATTATGTTTCTTTCCGTCTTCTTTTTATTTTTCATCGAATATATTTTCACAACCATATACAATACTGTGTACTTTGTCTTTATTTACAAAACGCTACCCAATCATTTCCAACACCTTCATCCTTGTCCTATATTACAACCGATATTTATCAACAACGTAACAAAAATAATTTCTTTTGATTATTTATCATTTTGCAGTTGAACTTGAAGTTTTCATTTTTTAACACAATTACATTTACAATCGAATAGCTTTATTCTAGAGATACAAGTATTCGATAATTATCACATAACACCATGAATAAAACAACTCTACTACCATATCATTTTCTTCCAAGAACTCCTTATCGTTACGAAACGCAAGCACCTCGTCAACCTGAGCTCATTCAATTCCATCTTTCCAAAAGAAAATCTCTCAACGCCCATATAAACCTCCCATCACCTCGTAGCCAATGGAAACCTGCTCTCCGAACGCCTGGCGACAAAACCACCAATAGGCGCTCGCCGCTCCAATTTTCATCCGCACACAGAAGCAGGCAATTGCGCAACCCGAGAAGGATACCAGTATCTAGCAGCCATATGAAATATCCGCTCGTCGCCTATGAATTTTCCCATATAAGAGTGGGGCGACAGTGCAGCCGTGTCCCGCGCGCGAGCGATTTCTTTTTCCCATTTTCAGCGGCGTACCGACACCGGAGAAAACGAAATCCTAAAGGTAAAACGAGGCCTCAGCTGCGCAAGAGTTGCCGCGGCTTATAGCAAAAAGCTGCTGCAGAGCTGCGCGCGCGCGCACACGGCAATTAATCTTTCACTCGGGACAAGAGCCCGGGAGAGCGGACTGGACTCTCCTGCATCACAGTGTCGGGGAGAGAGAGAGCCAGAGAGAGAGAGAGAGAGAGAGAGAGAGAGAGAGTCCAACGCTAAATGCCTCGTCGGCGTCGGCGAGGAAGAAAAAATATGCTCGCACACACACACACACGAGTGTAGAGAGAGTACACGTATAGAGGCAGGGACGAGTCCCGCTCCTTTTTGACAAGTGGCTTTCTGCTCATTTCAGCCGGAGCGAAACGGACCTTTGATGTCGCGCACAAAGTCCCGATGTTTGCACACTCGCGGGGATGGCCGTATCTCGACGAATTTATCGGCCACTCGGACGGCTATATAAGCGGCCCCCGAGGAAAAAATGTGTATGCTGCTATACGATCGAACGATTTGATTCTGTCGCATATATACATGCATATATATATATAGATTTGCTGATTCTGTTTGCTCTGAAGCTTGAGGTAAAAAAGATGAAAAGAATTGAAACGATAAAAAAAGCTCGCACAGATTTTAACTTTTCGAAATGTTTTATTTTGAGAATAAATGTGTTCATACGAGATAGGTTTGTGAATGGGTCAAAAATCGTTTTTTTTTTTATGTATCAAATCTATTTTTACAAAATTTTAAGCTGATATTACATTTGTAAATAGAACAGCCAACTGTACGAATATACGGAACAGGTTTAAAAGCATTTTTAAAGAAAAGTTCTTTTTTAGTTGATGGATGGATAAATCAAAAAACTATTTCGATTGTTTGTGTCCTTATAATGCAGCTTAAAGAAATTTACTTTATTGAACTATTAAATTTAACGAGGTATTTTTTAAAGATATTGTATTACATAACATAACAAAGCAAATAATTTGCTTGTTAATTTTTCTAAAGTCTCACAGACTTTGTGAACTTCTATTTGAAAAATAATCAATAAATGCCGCAACATTCATAATCCATTGCTTTTAAAAAAAGAAACCTCCATAGTTCGTACTCATACTGCATAAATTTTTGTAAAAATTTTCATAATTTCTTTTTATCCCCAGTAAAGGTAGATCTTCAATGCAGCATCATTATAATTACTCAAAATATTTAGAAGTTTTGAAGTATTTCCAAGGTACTTTCAAACTTACCCACTCGTTGTTCAACAAGCTAAATTCATTACTTTGACCTCGCTCGCTTCGACTCTTCAAGAACTTGGCTACTGTTGCGCTATTGGAAATCTATAATGAACAATAATAGTTTGGTTAGTAAATCATCAGAAATTAGTTAGTATTTTGACGATGCTTGTTTGTAAGCTGCTGAATATTTGTTTGCTAAATTTAAGTTTTGGAAGGTAACTATAACTTATTTTAAATTATAGAACATGTAACTCTCATCTGTGACAGCTCAGGACTACTTTGAATATCTTGAATAAACTAGACAAGGTAATAGACAGTAAAGAATAAATCTATTGCGAGGGCATCATCCGAGCAGTTAATATCGCCAACTTTTATTTAAGGTATACTTAAATAAAAAATTGATTGAAATGTCATGATTAAAGTAAATCAAGTAACGAAAAAAGAAACGAATTTAGATAGATGAAAATTGGTTTTAAGAGCTTAATAAATATTCATGATTTCTCATAAGAGAGAATGAAAGTATTTAAGTTCAAAATAAAAGAATGATTATTCATGTCCAGATTAATCCAGATTTTCTATTTTCACAAACCCAATCGTTTTATACCAAAAAAAATGCTAAAAGAAACTAACATTGTATTGAACGTATTCAGATAACGCAGTCATTAAAAAATTTTATTCAAAAAGATTTTCTTAATGAAACAGTTTAGTTGTCAAACAAAAGAACTTTCACTAAGCTAACAAGGATAATCATAAAAAGCCTCATCTCTCCTTTATTTTTCACTTTCTAAGCACAAACCGCTTTCCATTCGCCTTATAAAAGCAAAAATCCCAGACTAAAGCAAGAGAGTAAAGAGTGAGGATCGTCTCATCCAACTCGTCCGGCTCTGTTATCTCCACGTCATAATACCCTTAGTGCGTATGTGAAAGCCCATCAGTCTCTCGCATCTCTATCTCTCATGTTCCGGGTCATTTTCCGTTCGTATAGGCCGACCACTTATTCTCGTATCCGATCAGGCGTGATATAGTCAGAAAAGAGACACACACACAGAGAGAGAGAGAGAGAGAAACAGAAAGAGATCTTTCCCGCGATGGGAGAAGGACGAGGCGCACGCGCGATGGATCTCGAGATGTCGATAAAGAAGATGATCGATGCCCGGTCAGATTGCTGTAGCTGCACGGCGACGACAAGCGGACTCCGGACATCGGCGACATGTGAACGTGTACAATCATCCATGACTTTTTTCCTCTCTTCCTCTCTCCCTCTCTCCCTCTGTTTCTGTTCCTTCGTTCACGCATGGATCCTTGCCGTTCGGTTTACATTCGTTCTATCTGCGACGATACTTAGAGCTTTCTCCTCGACCCAGAATAGAGGACAGAGTTGACGAGATAAGGAAGAACAACGGGAATCTTATATAGGGTTGGCCTTCTCTCTCTCTCTCTCTCTCTCTCTCTTTTGTTAGGGTTGTTATACCTTCGTGGGAGAATTAGCTTTGGGATCAATGCGAAGTTTTATGCGGGGATATTCTGGACTTTTGGAGAATGCGATGGTGGTACTGAACACGAACCAGTATAAGAAAACGGATTATATAAAGAAAAACATTTTTAACGTTAAATTAATTGTTCGAAACTCACCGTCTAGTCATTTAAGAATTTGCAAAATGCACGAAAACAGTATAAATTTATAAGGTGTTATAAATGTTAAAAAACATTTAAAATTAAATTTAAAATAATTTAAAAAATAACTGTTTTAATTACAGAATTGCTGAAACTGAAAAAATAATACGGAGATTTCTACACAATGTTAAAATTCGCTGCCAATTCAATGGCACTTAGTTACCTCAAATTTAATAACCTATTCCAATATGTAAATAACATATAACAATTAGGAAGCTTTGTCATGGCAAACAATTGTTTTCAAAAATTTGAGTTTTATGCTCTTATGTAAAATGTTAAAACCACTATATAATATAAATATTATAGTACCTTATAATCCTTACTAACTATGAATCTGATCTCTACTGTAATTAAAGGTTCCTCGAAAGCCATAATTTCTATAATTGTGACAAGTCTTACTTGCCACTATATTTCTTTTTGTTTGAAATTGTTCTCCACTCTGACGCCATCGATTCAGGTATATCTATCTATGCATATTTCAAATACGTTATACAGGTTTACGAACTATGAGTCATAACTTTCTATAATGCATTATTTGAAATACATAATCAGAAGATATTCAAACACAAGCTACTGCTTATTGATAAATAATATTTGGAATAAATAAACGATTTCTACTAATTACTTTCTTAAATTTATTTATTTCAACTTACAATTTATTTCTTACTTTTAATAATTCGGTATAATCAATAAAAGACTCTCAGTAATTTACGTAGATCTCATTTTAGTAAAACTTCAATTAAAAAAATAATGATAGATAAAGTATATCCAACACCAAACAATATGACAATTCCTATAATCGATTTACTTTCTGTAATTTGATTCTTATGATTTCTTATAGGATCTGGAAGATCAGAAAACTCTCGGAGCTCATCGAAACGTTTCCAAAGTCCAGATTCGTACAGCCTTCGAAAAATTTCAAGAAATGTATTTTTGTAAGGTGATCCCATTTCTAGTAACTGTACTCCTAATGCAGAAGAAAACACGGGCTTTGCGATTTTTGTGACTGATGAATAGTCTGCTTTAGCCGTATACATTAAGGCCGTTATGATATGCGACAAACACATACTATTTCTCTTCTCTTTTAAAACTTCATAGCACTTTGATATATTTTGTATCCTAATAGCTTTATGTTTTATATTCTGAATGTATTCATCATAATCATTTGAGAAAACTGCTTGGAAACTATCAGTCAAGATGTAAGGTTGCAATTGGGATTCGTCAAGTTCTTCAAAAGTATCAAATTTTATTACATTGTAGACTATAGAAGAATCTATAACATTAGAAAAAAGGCTTGCGCTACACATTAAAGCCATCGCTGCAATGATAAAGAAAAATATTCT
>UELV01177960.1:0-31019 GCA_900490015.1 Megastigmus stigmatizans | reverse complement strand
GTGTGTGTGTGTGTGTGTGTGTGTGTATCTAAATGTGTATCTCCCGATACCTTAAAAGAACAATTCCAAGTAGCTTTTGCAGCGTGTTAGCTTGTAATGTATTTATATTTACAAGAACAGTCATTGTAGCAGGAGCATATACGCAATTTCTACACAAGCGAAATTACGAAGGTAATTATGACTAAATGCATATATCTTCATGTTTTTCAAGACGATAATATTCTTCAAGGAAAATAACATTCTCGTTTGACCACCTGCATTTCATCCAGAAATATTCATTATCTCCATAACTAAGAATTCTTAGTAAGCAATTTTTCGACAATTTAACCTCAATTTTCACACATCTTTTACGGGTGTGCCTTAACTCGAAAGGTAATTCCATTCCAACAAACGAAACGCCTCGTCGGTAAAATAAAGAGAAGGTCACTTTTGCAGCACGGTACAGTGTGTCTGCGATACTTATAACATACAAAAAAAAAACAGCCCATCACACTAACATTCATTCGGTTCTTAGCTCGTGAGAAAACAGATGTATAGGTACACGAGTAATAACACAGCAGCAGTGGTATATATAGTGAGAAAATTGTGTGTGGCATGCTAAATTGAACGGCCTTAATTAAGGAAAATTGATTATTAACGCGTAATTGCACGTATTTGCAGCATTGATATTAAAAATAATATTTTTCCCATAATGAGTAGTCCTGCCAGCCATAAAGCATGTAAGAGAATATGGAAGAAGGATAATATATATCGCGCGCGCGCAGTGCAATTATTATACTCGTCTTTCCAGCGATGTATATGTATATATAATATACACGGTAAAGAAAGAGAGGCGAGAGTGCGAGCAAATGTTTGAAGAAAGCAGACTGTATTTCCAGGAAGACGCGGCGGCGAGGAGACCAGGGATATCATAGAATGCCTCTTTTAAATTACCGTGCCTAAAGAGTTTTCTATTGAAAGCCGCGTATGTATATATATATAATACGGTATCCCGGCGGTATATGTATATCTTTGCGCGCTATTTATTACACTGGAAAGCCACATTTAGAGTCTTTAAATGGGAGGGCTTGCCCTTGTAGTTATTACGTCGTTGGACGGATCTTACGTCGATCCGTCTTGACTGTCTCCTCCGCACTTTTCTTCCTACGCCGCGACTGTATATGTATACATATAATACGAGCTCTGTACCTTCGATGGATCGCGTAATCGCGGTAAACTCGTTTTAAACTAATTGTACCTCGGCAGGAAGCGATGGTACATAAGAAAATCTTCTCTTCGCGGACGAGCTTCTGTATTTAACGTCGGTGCATTGAAAATTTCACAATTCACCCTAATTGTCCAGTTAGCAGTACAAAAAAATAGCACAATGAGAGCGCGATACCGAAATCAAAGACGTAAGATATACGTATTGCGCAACGTACCTTTGCAACTCGAACAAACAATATTATATGTCAACAATATTTCCTCCTTCTTAATTAATTTAGATTAGTGAGGCTGCTATATAAAAAAGCGTCGACGCCACCGCGCGTGTACATATTACACATAGAACGCGCATATTAAATACATACGATGCGTCAACGGTCCGTCGGGCATATATCCAGTCCGTTATCACCTCGAGACGTGAAAAGTCGAATAATACATCTGATACAGCTGTCCATTACTGCCCACTTAGCGAGGAATTGAGAGAAAAAGGGGGAGGAGATGCGGTGAGGATCGACACTTTCGTATATATATATATGTAAGGTCTTATCTGTGCGCGTATCTTGTTTGTACCTCTGGCTGCTGCTTCTGATCTCATGCTGGCGCTCACATAAATTCTATAGCCATTGAGACTTTTACAAATCGTCCGCAGTCGACTATTCCAATATCTCTCTTATCCCCGATATATATATACGATGGATAATAGCGTCAGAGGCATCGTTCGATGCATGCCGAAAAAAAAGAAACAAAAAAAAAAAAGAAAGTTGCAGACTCGAGCTCATAAAATCTTATGATGACATCGCGATGTTTGCATAAAATGTGACAAACCATAACGGATATATAATATACGTGTTGTTTTTAATTTTTGATGACTGATAAGCTGCGCTCTTGGCATGCTTGTGCAGTTGTAATGGACTGATGCGATGTCGCCTGCGCGCTGTGTATTCATACATTCGCACGACGACGACGACACACGCACGCAGGCTCGAAGCCATGTTTATTCAAATTGTTATACAATATAACGTGCGTGCTTTCAAAATAATTAATTTGCTTTACACGTGGAGGTTTTTATGCAGCGTCGTACTTATATAAAAAGAGAGAGAGAGAGAGAGAATTTTTGTTATTTTCGTTTTCATCAGATGCACTGACCGAGTGCATTTCCTATCTACATCGATTTGTGTTTGCTCTCCTGATAAGAAACCGATGTGCACTTGAGGCAAGCTCAAATTCAAAGTCTCGAAATGCAAGATAAAATACGCCCGCGACACTTCGACATTTATCAATAACACACGTAGGTATAGGTATACGTCGACAGCTCGTCGATAAAAATCAATCGATATACGTATAATACTCACACGCACACGCACTCTGAAAGGAAGGGAGCCCCGAGATTTTCAAATCGACTATATATAAGCCAGGCGCGTATATAGATACGGAGAAGAGAAGGCGAAGGATAAGAAAAAAGAGCGCGGCCGCATCGCACGCTCACTGCGCTTATCTGAGAATCGTACGATATTCCAAGAACACGGAAGGGTATATAAAGTAAAGCGTGCGCGGCAAAGAAAAGTGCGAAAGTCTACTTTAGCTAAATATATAATACGTCTGGCTGTGTGTGTCTGTGTGTGTGTGTGAGAGAGCAAGAGAGAAAGAGAGAGAAGGAGAAGAAGCTACAGTGCACGCGCGAGTGTGCCGACCGAGCGAATATTTAGAAGCGAGCGCACAAGCAAGCGTACAAGCCTGCGTAAATATCGCTGACACAGTTTTATAGCCCGAGAGATTATGGTGCGGTTGGAAAATAATAATAAAAGAAAAACACGAGCAGCGAACGAGAGAGAGAGAGAGAGAGAGCGAGAGAGAGAGAGAGAGAGAGAGAGCGGAAAGAAGCAAAAAAGAGGAGAGAATAATAAAAATATTGTCGACAATAATTCACGCGCCGATTTGGAGGAAAAGCCCGCGCGGCCATTACATAGCGCAAGCGCGGCCCCGACGATAATAAAGTCCGGTCACGTCAACTGGAATAGTATAAAAAGAGTCTTATTAGGACTGGACGATGAAGCGCTTATGGGCAGGCCGACGAACAAAGTGAATTAACTCAGGAGCAAAAAATTAATGCGTCCTTTTGCCGATAATTCGAGCCAATTTTTTTTTATGTTCATTACTTGAATTCTGTTCGCTCAACATTGAGATATTTTAAAAGCTCTTAATTGGCACAATGGAGGTAACGAAATAAACTTAGAAAAGCATCACTTACACCATAATGCGATTGAATTTTCGTACAATTTTTACGTAAAATCGATAAATTATAGCACATTCGAATCAATTGACCGAATCAAGTGCAATTGCTTATAGCCACAGGTACACATCTTTTCGCATGACAATTTAAAAGTCTACAAAATCGAAAACGTCTCATGCTTGCAAAGAATTGCATATTGCAATCAAAAGCATTTTTCCAAGGAATGAGCCCACAGACACAAGGTTCGTCAACGTCAAAACCATCAGTTATACGTATGATACAAGAGGGAGAGAAAGAGAAAGAAAAAGAAAAGCTTTGTACTCGGCGGCTTTATCAATCATCTCCTGATTAACAGAGCGAATTTCAACTGAAAACAATGCTCCCGGCAGTCGGCTTCTCTCATCGGTTCTCTTTTTCTTCCCTCTTTATTCTCTCCGCCGATGTCGAGTGCCGATGATGATCGGTATCGATTTCCGCCGCGCGAGTAACTGCCAATCGATAGCTATGTACTTAGGCTTTTATGTAACGTTGCAGTAAAGGAGGAACGTGTGCTTCTTCTTCTTCTTCTTCTTCTTCTTCTTCTCTCTTTAGCCGTACTGTACTTTCCTTACAGGATGAAATTTAATCTAGCGGCTGACGCGCGACATTTTCATTATTCTTTTTTCACCTCGTCGACGCCGAGTTTGCGAACATAAAAGAAGTATATGCTCGTCTCTACCAAATAATTTTTTCGGATATAGAAGAAAATCGTTCGTTAGCAAGTAATGCCTTTATCTATTTGCTGACTGCAAAAGTTATCGGTCATTAGTCATCGGGAACAAATTGCAGTCTATTAGTTCGTTATTTAGTTCCGCTTAGTTACATCAACGAAAGCTATAAGTATTTGCATTTGCGACTGTTTACTTTATATAATTCGTAGTAAATATAGCAATATCGAAAAAATTATTAAAATATACTTCTTCTAGCTATAATTCTCGGAGTAATTCTAGATAAAAAAAAAACTCTAAAATAAGTGGGATTTGTAAATCATAGCTCCGTTTCATTATAGTTTTATAAAACTTCGAGATTAAACTGCCTGGGCAACTTTGTTCGAAACTTTGACAGGAAAATATTCTGGGTTACCATTTGAATCTCATAAAACTGGATGGAATTTCATTACTTCATGCTGCAAAATTAGCCGAATTTTTCATCACACTTTTTTCCGTTTCATCAACTCAATGATTAAATTACTTTCTAAAAGTATACATGACGCAATTTCATGCGTATTTTCGGAACTTTACTTTAATTGGTAATAATAATTTAATGCCGTTTATCTCATCTATGCGTAATGATTATTTAAATCAATTTATTGGTAAAGTTTACAGTCCAGTGAACGCCAATTATTAAAAGTCGCATTGGATAATGTAATAAAAGTCTTGCGATTATTGATTATTGGAAGTAAATACAATTTTATGTTTCCCTAACGAACCACTGGAAAGTTATAATAATAAACTACAATGGAATGAAATCAATCGGGCGAGAAGGTTTAGTGTTAAGCTATGCTAAACGTAGGTTCATGCAAAACATAAAATAAAGCGAGCATCTGGTGTGAAATGTACGTTGACCGTGTAGCGCAAATAAAATACAACTTTTCAATATTTTTTAATGTCGGTGAAAAAAGATCAGCTATACAAATTAAATGGAAATACGAGAATCCGGGAATATACATATAGATGTGTAGTTCGTGTATGAAAAGTGTTTCGCATAGTCAATTAAAATGATTACTTTTTTCGCGCCTCGTTAAGCCCGTCTTATTTTTCAAATCCTGTAATAGAACATTTTATAACTAGGCGTAATCAGATTAGATTTAAATGCCGTTTTAAAATTAGGTATGTGTATTATCGCTGTCGGGTGGAAAAACACGGCTTAATGACAAGTTGGGCTTTATATAAAGAGTATTTCCACTTGATAAATAAGAGAGACGTTTGATAAAGAAAAAAGCATAAAGTCATAATAGGCAGTTGTAATGGTAATTGCAGAGCGTTTTAAAGAGCTGGAAGACGTTGATAGAGAGAATTGCAAGCTCATAAAGTATACAGAGTCGGACGCTGTGAAAGTTTCTAAGTATATATGATGTTGCACGCCTTTTCAATGGACATTTATTGTTTATTTATGCCATATTAGCATGAATTAATGCGCGGGACGAATAATCATCGCAGAGGCACACACAATTATAAGCATTGCCAATTTTCGCGTTAGTACGTATATGTATATACATAATAACGAATCGCTCGCGCTTCTCTCCACTGTCGAAACAATTTATATACACGCGGCGAAGCTCTCGCAATTACGCGAATCAATACAACGACGAGCATTCGGTTTAATTTACAACGCGAAAACGACATAGAAAAACATTGCATGGAGACTGGCACACTCGGTAAAAAGCGAGCGAGCAGCAGTTGATTTGACGCAAAGTATAAAGATCCGCGTGGCGTGCATGCAACGCAACTATATATGTATATATACACGAGAGATGGAGCAAAAAGAGAATAGAATAGGTACATATCGGCCTCGAGCGAATGCAGTAGCAACACAGCAGCACAAAAAGAGTCTCGCCGTGTGCGAGAGGAGATATGTGACGAATGAAGGAACGCGCGTGTAGTGCAGTGTGTATATAATATAAAGAAGAAGAGATGAAGCAGCAGCGTCGGCAGTGGCAACAACCCGCGTGCAATAAGCAAAGAAAGAGAAAGAGGCGGCGAAGAAGAAGAAGAAGAAGAAGAAGGGACGAGTTAGGTATTTACGTAAAGCAGAAGTGAGTGAGATACGGAATATAGGGAGTCGAGTGCGGAATATAGTGGAGCTCGGAGTGGCTCGAGCGAGGTCTCGAGGTCCCCTCCCCTGCCCGAGTTCCCCGAGCCCGCGGCAGAAGGGCTCGCGAGAGAGCGAGATGACGGGAGAAGGCCTCAACCGATGCAAGAAGGGAAGCCAAGGAGGCGAAGGGAGAAAAGCGGAGGGAGACCGAGAGTCGCGGCGGCGGCGGCGGTGTCAGCCGAGTAGAGAGAGAGAGAGAGAGAGAGAGAGAGAGAGAGAAAAAGAGGAGAGGCCACGGCCATTGTGGATTCCAGTCGGGCATTCCAGCCGCCGACGTCGTTTCTCATCGATGAATTTCGGCTCATCCGCCGCCTATATACCGCTTTCCTTTCTCCTCCTGCACCTTTTCTGCTAACGCTATACCCGTGCCTTGGCAAACAGCGATCGAGCCAACCCATCAGCCGCACTCGTCTTGCGCTTTTTCCCTATATAGTAGGATGATAACATCTCACACGAGATGCCGGGCTCTTTAAACGGGACCTACGATAAATTGTAATCAATGCTTAATGAGACTCGACCGATAAGGGAATTTCGTGAGCGAGAGCTGGAGGATAGTGTGTTTGTTTACGCAACGCATATATCTATAGGTATGTGTACACGCACGCCTACGTCTGGGATTGTGTAACGTTTTAATGCAGCTACGGGGGACATATACACACGGATGTGGCAAAAGAAAGAAGGGAAGCGAATGGCGAAAAAATCGATAGCAACACGCGCGGAAAAAGAGCCTATACTACCACCGTAAAATAGCCAGCCGCTGTACATAAACAGGGCAGGCGCACAACGGAGAGAGATTCTCCGCTATAACGTGCACAAATGATAAGAGAGTCGAGGGTATCTGCACGGAAGGAATGTGCCAAAAAGCTACAGGGACCGATCGGGATGCGGACTTTGAGGTTAGAGGATACGGGCGACTGCGAGCTGACTACCTTTGCAACAATAGCTTATATATATATATATATATAGGCGAGCGGCACCAAACTCCGATTTGCACAGCCTCCGTCTGTCACGCAGACACTCTCTCGATTCTGCCTGTATACACGTATTCATTTCGCTACAACCGACCGAGCTGAGAAAGTATCGCGCTCCGAAGCAAACTGCACGCGACACGCACGTAAAGTAGGTACATACGATGTATATAGGCTCGAGAGAAAACAAAACTCTTAAGATTCCGTGCGTGGGCGTCTCGAGCATCCGTCCAAAATAGAGACAGGGAACCTAACCTGCCAACTCCTCGCGCTCACCCATTATATATACCTTATAACACGTATCAGTACAGTACAATGGTAGATGTAAACAGCCTGCAAGTGACAGAAGCGATGTAGGTGTGCTGCTTTGGAGCAGCCGTGCAGATATGCACCCAATGCGGCCACTCCGCGACACAGGAGAGAAGGAAGGAAGCAGACGAAGGGAAAGGAGCGAACTCGGTGACTGGAATGTTATACTCGTAGAATACAAAGATCCGAGCTCCGGAGCATAAGAGCTACACGGACAGAGTGGTACTCACCTCGTTGGCGGCGCTGCACCTCGCGACGACGACGCAGAGGACGGCCACTAGGGTCCAGCAGTATATCCTGGGCTGCATCTCGGCGTTTCCCTGGGGACGAGCTTCGGCTTGTAATGCAAGGCGAGGACGATCCTCGGTTGGGGCGTTGCGCCGCACACGCGGACAGAGCGAGGGGACGCTCTCTCTCTCTCTCTCTCTCTCTCCGCTCTTCTCTCTCCTCTCTCTCTCTCTCTCTCACTGCCAACTTCCTCTCCTCGTCTTGGTCTTCTTTCACTCACTCACTCCGCTGCTGCTGCGCGATCTTCCTCCTCTTGGTCTTGCTATCTCTCTTCTCTCTCGCTCGCGGCCTCGACGAGAAAAAGCAGCGAACGACTGGCGGCTGCACGTCCCAAATAAGGACCGAATCTCTCTCCCGGAGTCTTTCTCCCTCACTCTCTCGCTGAGCCGAGAGCGGATCGTGTGCTTGTGCGGGGAAAGAGAAGCGGACGATAATGCAACGCGACTGTATATGCTACAGAGACACCGTCGACGGCACAGTAAAAAAAAATAGAGGAATGCGAGACGAGTAGCAATGTTGTTTACTCGGGAGAAACGGGAGTATATACGCGCGACGTGTAGGACGGGCTTGTGTTGCCTCTCTCTCTCACACTCTCGGCAGTCGGCGGCGCGTACGACACACAGACACACATGCACGGGAGCGACGATGGGCAGCGGATTGTTTTAGATCCGTACCCTCGGTGCCGAGACTCGGAGATGATCCGACTCGAGTGCAGGTTTCACGAGCACACGCGCGCTGCCGAGCCACGGAGAGGACGCGCGAACCAACGGCTGCAACGGGATGCTGGAACGATCGCTTGATATAGAGAGAGCCAAACGCGCTCTCTTCTCTCGCCGTAGGCTCACAGACTTGCTCAGTCACGGACTCACGGCTCACGGCTGATGCTGCTGCTGGTGCTGCTGCTGTTGCTGATGCTGCTCCTAGACACACACACACCAAAGCACTGATCGATGCAAGTAGTACAGCACAGCAGCGGCTGCACGCCAACAGCACTCCACCAAACGGGGGCGCAGCGCTCGCCGAGCGCCGACAGCGCGATTTTTGACGTACTATACGCTATCTCCCCCTTTTCCCCTCGGCCCGCGACGATGATTTCATTCATTCGAGTCACTACTTATATGAGTGTACGAGTGCTAATTTTTTCAAGACGATTGGCCCGATTGGTCGCTTGCGGGGTTTGAGTTTTGAACTCCGATGAAGCAGGACACTTCCATTTTTAAAGGTACAACCATTCACTATTCAGGAGAGTATTTCTGTGAATGATGTAGGTAGGTAATGGAGAGTATGAGTTTACCAAATGTTGGCAGAGTTGTGCTCCGTCAGAAATGAGTGCACCGCCAACATGCGAATAAAATGACGGGCACGTTTTTGAAAACTACTATTACGATTCAACGTTATAAATAGGTATACCTACAGTTTTTCATGTTTTCTAAAATAAATCAGTAAGATGTTATAGTTGCCTAACCTTTAGTAGACAGAAAAATAGCCATCTGTCAAGCGCTATTTTCATTTAAAACATTTGTATAGATTTTGAGATATTGAACAAGTAACTTACATTGTGTAAATATTTTTGTTAAATCGATAAAAAAAATTTATATACATAAATAACTAGATTAACAATTTTAACTGATACATAACTTTTATCTCTATAGTTTTATTAGGTATTAATTGTCCAATCAAAATTTTTAAAATACTTTAATGACAGGTATTTCATTGAAATTAACTATTTGCTATTGGTTTTATTATTTTTGACGTAATTTTCATTTTCTATATTCTTCAGGAATCTTA
The DNA here is from genome assembly GCA_900490015.1 of Megastigmus stigmatizans. Lineage (NCBI taxonomy): Eukaryota > Metazoa > Arthropoda > Insecta > Hymenoptera > Megastigmidae > Megastigmus > Megastigmus stigmatizans. The sequence goes on along the minus strand of UELV01177960.1, from coordinate 21,380 downwards.
AATTTTCTCTGATTTCGGAGTCGTATTCCTCTATTTTTTCACGCATCACATTAATTTCTTCTTGCTTTGATTTCACCTCTTCTAGAGTTTTTTCCTTCAACAATTTAAAATACGTTCTGTCCTATTTAAGAATATTATTAAACTATTTAAGAAATAATCAAAATTAAACAAAAATATACTAAATTTTTACAGTTTTATAAATGTTTTCACTTTCGTAGGCTTTACACTTCCCAAAAATTGAATGATCCATCAAATTTTCTTCAATTTTCTTATAAAATGGACTAAAAATGTAATGTAACAGATGATTACAACTTTGTAACTTGGTTAATTAATTTCGACTAACTGCTTATACTTACTTATACTTGCCAAAGTTTCTTCGAATAATTTGGCATATCATTGTGTTTCAGTTTTAAATACAATTTTTCAAACTAATAATTTAAAAAATAGAGATATGTATTAGTAAACATGACCTAATAATAACTTAGTAGAATATAGCTTGTAAACAAAAGAATTGATCAACTGCAACTTCTCTTGAGATTAATTTTCTTTTATTTTCAACCTTTTTTATAACTACTCTATATTTAGTATTTGTTTAATTTAATAATGTTGAGAACATTGAGATAGGTGTTTTTTTTTTTATTTTTTCTCTATTTATAATAATTGTCGATATTAAAAAAAAACGCACATTGCAGTAACTCTATATCTTAAATCTTCGTTCTGTAAGCGCATTCATTTCTCATGTATATTCTCTCACGCAGTGGAGATGAATATACGTGAATGTGTAAAACCTTTAAAGAATCTTTCACTTCTTATCCATTTCGGTGATTCTTTTCTTGTGACGATTGATGGCCTCTTGATGGCGTTTGATTTGCTCCTCATGGAATGAAATTTCATCGTGTAAACCATCTTTCAGTTTTGAAATTTGATCTTTTTGCTGGAGATATGAAACATATTTCAGTATTCGTAAGCTGAGAATGTAATGCATAATTGTTCATATTGAGGAATTATTTACCAAATTGTAAAAATATTGATCCTCATGAGCAGCCTCCATTTTACCAAAAGATCCACCAGCTTCACGAATGGATCCACCACCACCACCACCCTTTCCAGCTCCAGCACCTCGCTCACCCACCATTTTCACTTGGCTAAAAGAATAACAAAAAGATAATGTAATCGCGTATATTTATTTGTTTTTAATAAATAAAAACATCATATGCGCAAGCGCCCAAAAATAGAACCTCCTTAAGAACAAAGGATAACCAGTGAACTGAAAAATGTTATGTAAGTTCGTCGCTAAACGTACGAATTTAGCTCGGTTATAAAAAGATTTGCTGCAGTTGCGAAAGTCTCAAATTAATTAATCGAATTGACATAGACAATGTTTGGTTCTGCACTAGTCATTAGAGCTTACGTCTATGAAATCAAAGAATTGGCAATATGCGTCTGAAGTCTGTACGTAAACCGAGCACGGGAGGGAAAAAGCCGGGAGGTAGATAAGACATTAACTTTCTCAAGTAATCAAATAACCACTTTTACTGTATATTTGAATATATTAAAAATGTTTACCTTAGAAAAGCCATGTTTCTGGCAAAAACTGTTGGTATTCTTTGCATGATTTATGTGTTCCACAGCCCAGTAAATTTATTTCTCAAATCAACGAAATGTTGAATCGTATCACATATATGTACGGCTGGGCCTGTGAATACGAAGATAACATAGTCGCAGAACTCGTTAATATTCGCCGGAGGTCAGAGGCGCAAATATTGTTACGCGGGTAAATTGGCGTTTTAAATTTTGTCTTAATTTTAGCTGGAAATCGATAATAATTAACAGAAAAAATTAGTGTGGTAATTATTGTATCACTATAATACTCATATTATCATGACAACCGATTAAAAAATTTGAATTTAGCAAATATGTGTTTTTACTTTTTTAATGTATTTTTTAGCGTAAACTTTTTGACGTAAAATTAAAAAATGTGGTGTTTTTTTATTAACTGACGAGGACTCTTCATCAGATCATACTTACCTTGATATTTCAAGATTCTTTAATTTTTCTGCAGCTTCGACCCCAATTATTTCTCTTTTAAGCCGCGAAACTTCTAATACGTTTATGGCTGTTTCTCGTTGCGTTTTTGCACATTCTAACCGAATATTTAGTATTTCTATTTTTAGACTTTCTTCATTTTGTTGATTAGTTTCTATGATCTTCGGATCTTCGGATTTGTCATGCAAATTTTCCCTTGAGCATACCCGTGGCATTTCGATATTTACAGGTGGTGGTGCGACTTCGGATTCGTTTGTAGCATCTCGAAAAAAAAATTATATTGTTAACACCTTTAATAGTATAGACTTTTTCAAAATATTTTAGATTATTTGTTAAAAAAAGATTACAAAAAAATGAATCTGGATTTTTTTCTAAACTGCAAAATCTTATATATATCTATATTACCAGAGTGTTAGGAATAGCTTATGTTAAAAAAAATTGATAAATCTTTATTACGTAAAAAACTTATTAGTTTTTTTATGAGCCCATTAAGCAGTTTTCCCAAAGCACATTGAAAATATTGATTGGTTTCTCATTAGAAAAAGTATCAATTAATGAAAAATCATTTTGATAATGTTTCCTGAAAAACAAAAACTGTTGCTTTTTCCAAATCTGACATCAAATTTTCGATCGTACATCTTTCGAATTCTATTCTTATAAATTTTCAACATTTCTTTTATAGAATTACCTCTGAATTTTCATTTATATTATAATTTTGTGTTATAATTTCTCTTAAAATACATACCTATTGTTAGATCAACGTTGACGCATCCACTCGACTCGGTTAAATCCACTTTTTTTCTTTTACTTAGTAAATATAAATCTGTTTCTTCGTCAATATCTTCGCCATCACTTTTTGTAGATTCAATATCCTCATCCTGACCCTCATCGTCGCTAGATGAGTCGTCACTTTCGTTTTCGTTTTTAGTAGTTGGCGGTATATCTAGCTCGTGTAACGAGGTAATGCGTTTCACTACAAGTCGTGGTAAGTTCGAATTAAGATTGTTGATCGAGTCTAGTTGTGGAGTCGCTACAGAACTTCCTGATGCTTCTTCATTTTCATTTCTTGATTGATTTATTGAATTACAGAGACGCCATACTTTAAAGGATAATGTCGATGGTTGATCGAACGCTGCTTCCGTCCACCCAACTGCTCTTACCTGCGAATTTTTAATCATAATATACAAATCTTAAAATAACCAAACTATTACTAGCGACTTTTTCTAAAAACAAAATAATTTTCGTAAATTTTTAATCTTTACTATAATGATTTATGTAAGCAATAAAGTTCAAGAGACATTAAATAATCGAAACGTTCAAATATTACAGTCAAACCGATAATGTGCACGAATGAACATTTCATTGTACAACTCAAAGTTTTTTAAAAGTTTTATTAGCGTATTATAAACAAAAGAGATTCCAAATATTTGCCTTTTCGAGGTAACCTGGCATCTTCAGTCTTGCACAGGTTTTCATTCTGCGCCATTGCTCTCGAATTTTGTCAAGATTTCTTTCCGTATAAGGACTTAGTTCGTTAAATTTTTCATGAATGATTTTCCATGCTTCGTCTTTTTGTTTGGGTGTAATACTCCTATTTTCTATTATCCCTATGTGTAGTGTAATTTGGTTAAATAATATTTCTTTTTCGCGCGTCTTCCAATTTTGCATCCTCCTGCGTTTCTTCCGATGCATGTTGACTGCTGCAGACATTTTTTCCCTTTATTAATTCAAATTAGTAGGAGTCAGTATGTAATAGGTGTAGCATATTTTTCGATCATTTTATTCAATCGTACAGACATGAATGAAAAATTAAATGAATTAGAAAAATTTTCATATATTGCAAAAACCCAATATCGTGAGTGTCTTAGGTGTTCAATGAAGCACTAATTCGATTAATTGAAGTGCAATATCTCGGCTCAAAATTAATGAAAAAAAAAAATTCCAACAGAATTTTAAAGAGCAGATAATATAACTATACGCTTTAACAGATTTGTAGTCATTTAGCAAACTTTTTTGAATTCAAAATATTGAATGTTTGAAACAAAATCTCAGAAAATCGCTCATTTTGTTCGAAAAATATACTATGACTTTTTAAAATCGACCTTTTCGCGAATTTGAATAACTTTACGTAAAAAGATACTGGATCAAAAGTTAAGAAAAAAAATGGACATGGGTGCTTTAACCGCTCGATAACGATATTTGGTTTTTAGTTTTTATCTTGAAAATGAAAGCAAATAGAAAAAATGCCTTTATGAGAAAAATTCAATTCTTCAATCCCTTTCCTTTGGAGCGCTAAGCGGGTTATTGCATCAGACCATTCAAGTATTAAATCCGTCAAAAAAAGTGTAACATAAGGCTCATTTTATTTGCTTACTGCATTTCATGTACTTATCCTGCATGTGTAAGTACAGAATGAAAAACATCAGGTCCACAAGGTATTGACACAAAATTTTTGACGTCTTTTGGATCTCACAAATGGCTCAGAAAAATTATTTCTAAATAATTTTCATGATTATACTTGTAAAAAATAAAAGTTTTTGGTAATCGGGTAATTATTACCCTAGTTAAAAATAATTCTAAATAAATATATATCTTTAGAGTTAAGAAGTTTTAATTTATATAACGTACTTATTCAAAATCAAGTCAATATTTCAAAAGGTCAATAAATTTACTTATATATCAGTTAGTGGTTAGAGCAATACGATCAAATTATGTAAATATTATTATTAAAAAGTAATAAAAATACACTGAGAATAAGGATGTCTTGCATTAAATGAACCGTTTATTACAATATAAATTTGAGAAAGACTATTGATCTCCTTGAATTAAAGAATTTTAAACTCATATTTTCCCATTTATTACAATGTCTATAAAGTATAATATACCTACCCCAAATAACATGTTCATTATGAATATTGTCTTGGATTCAGTAGTTTTCGAAAAGTACGTATCGTAATCTATTTTGACAAATGCATGATTTATATTAACAGTAAATGCATATTAAATTCGCCATATTGAAATCCGCGTTTATCATTAAGTAATGAATGCCATTTACTTAATACAAGACATCCTTTTTCTCAGTGTATGATTTGATCTGGTCATGCATGAGACTTGACCTGTCACTTAAAGGGAAGCAGTAGCATCCTCCCTCAAAATGTTCGATCTATTTCTCTGTTCTTAATTAATTGAAAAAACGATAAGTCACATAAGTCTCACTTTGCATATAAAATGCTTAATAGAATCGGGCACTACGCCGACCAAGTTCGAATACTACTTAAAATTATAAATATCTTTATAGTTTCAATTAATTGAAAAAACGACAAATCAGATCGACTTAAACTAGCACAGAACGATTTATTATATCGAGCACTACGCTGTTCAAGTCCAAATATCAATTGTCATTGTAAATAAACACAGATATCTACGAAAGAAAAAGCACGTTTATATATATCTACAATATCCCCTCACTGATGCTGTCACACTTTGACGTCCCTAATTTAAATTTATTTTTTTGCATCTCTTTACACGTTTATTATAAATTGTACTCGCGGTGAAAACTTCAAATTTATTTAAGTATAACTTTAATTGACAAATGCAAATGTTTAATAGTAAATAGTACATACTTTCGTATACTTTCATTTAATAAAATAGTATAGCTATCAATAAAATGAGTAAAATAAATTAACTTAATTATGTTTTCAAGTGTTGCTTTTTAATTTTGCACTTTGGATGGATGAATGATAAGTAACAGCATTCGAATTTAATGCTGCTCATGAACATTAAAGATTGTAAATACAATATATAAACATTTTTTTTAAATAAATAACTCAAATATTATTAGTTTATTACTTATACCTAACTCAAATCTTCATTATTATTTTGCATATACACCTTATTATACGATACGTTTGGTGCAAAATGAGCGGGACGAATAGTCAAGTAATATGCGCAAACAAAGTGCGTAGTAGTTTAGCGTTCTTCAAACGGGTAAACCAGATTAACCGGGTAAGGAAATTGTCACCCAATATGCATCTTCATAATTAATTTCTAAGTGGTATGACATCTAATCTAATTCGGATTAACGGTTTTCATAACTATATTTTAATAAATTTAGTTTTTACTAATCTTTATCTTTTATGATAGATCACTTATCCCCAAGTTTATGTATATAATTTTACTCTATATACCCCGTGTATTCGGTGTATTCCTTATAATTATAATTATACACTTTACGCGCTCATTTTAAATTTATCTAGATTCTTTAGCAATTGATTGTAAAGTATATAAGAAATTTTTTAGGGCATATTTTTATATAAAAGAAAAAAGTTCTGATACTATTTTCAATTATTAAGTAGCTCAAACGCTTATTCTTAACTTAGATATAAACTCACAGTTTTTAGGAAACTTAATAAACTAATAAATCTATAAAGCCTACCTTACTTAGATTGACAAAAGTGAAAAAATAAAAAGAGAAGCGCTACTTACGTGTAAAATAGAGGATATGCTAAATTGTGTACGTGTAGCTGCGCGTAAATCTGTAACGGTTTACGGAAGGACGACTAAAGCTAGACTAAACAGCGGTCATCATCTTTGCAGCGTGTACTAAACAAGTCGCCACATATACCTACTACACAAGTGCGCTCAATATACTAAAGCTTAAGTATATATTTCTCTCTCTCTCTCTCTCTAGGTTATGTATGCCGATTAATTGCCGGGTATCAAGCGTAGAGAATGACTAAGAGAGAGGGAGAGAGAGTTGAGAGCTTGCCTCTACACCACATCCTAAGTATGCCTCAAATATTTATGGAACTTTAATCAACTTAATCGTTATATTATATACGAATGTATCCCATATACCTAACAGCTATTCGCAGAGCCTATAATTACTATACTAGCGCGCAGAATTTTAGTTTCCCTACCGATGCCTCTTTCTTGACAACAACACGATTTGTACTTTTAGAAACGAGCGTTCAAATTTCCCGTTACACGCTACTTATTATGTTTTTGTGTTTGTAAATAAAAATTTAGTGATTTAGTTTTATGTAGTGTACTGTGCGATAGACTTAACGGATAGCCGGAGGAGCATAGCTACCGACGATTACAGTTTCATATTTTTTTCGTTCAATTTTTAACATTTTAACATTTTTCGAGTTGAGCCCAATTCTTTGTAGTTCACAGAATTGGACTCAACGCGCAAAGTGTTAAAATATTGAAAATTGAGGGATAGAAGTATGAAACCGTAAACGTCGCAACTATACTCGTCCGGCTTCCTCTGAGGAGATGTGATAGTCCTAAAAATTCATTACATAAGATTTTGGCACGAGATCTCAGGTGAGATCTCAGGTGAGATTTTTCAGTAGGGCTACTTTACCGACATTACAGTATTTTAATTCTAATAAAAAGCTATAATAGGAATGGAAAATGAAGACATTGTTGCACTTCCTTAGCTCGTAATCTATTATTTTGCACAGTTTTAGGCCAATATTTAAATTCTGCTGGAGAGTGCGTGTCCACAAAAATTTCACATTTCAATGGATATTACGAAAACTTTGTGGAAATGCTATTTCCATAGTAGTCTTTAAATATCTGGCTGAAACTTTGCGAAATGATAGATTTTAAGCCGTGAAAAAGTCCAATGATGACCTCATTTTCCATAAATCCAAGTAGTTATTTACTGGGATCCAAGTACTATAATGCCGGTAAAGTATATAGGACTATTACATCCTCTTAACCCATTTCTTCCCGAGCGGCCATTTTATAGTTGATTATTATAATGTATTTTTGATTTTTCATCACATTCAAACCGCCCTTTTGAAATTTTCCATTTTCAAATGGAATTTTCAAAATTCTGATTTCAGAATCGTAAAGAGCGGACAATTTCACTTCGGAAAATTGCTATTGGTTATTATTATTTATTTTTTTTTCGACAATTTTTTAGGCAAAAAACCAATCGACTATGAAACGGCCGCTTGGGAAAAAATGGGTTAATGCGATAAATAATATGCAGGGTTTTTGCAAGAGTATATGCATTTATAAGGATAATCCAAGGAGTCTTGGAAACCGATTTTGATAAAACTTTACAGATACATTCATTGATCGAAAATATTAGATATATGTCTCGTATTTTAGTCAAATCGGCCCTGGGGCCAGAGGTAAAGCCTATTTTATCAAAATATATGAGAAATCCTGGTTGTCTTGAAACCTATATTGCTTGGCCAATATATATCGTCGAGAATATTACAAAAAAAGATATCAAAAGTATAAATAATAAGCTTTCATTTGTATTTTTAACCAAGTTATTAGCACTTTTCCTTCAAAAGCTATGAATTAACGTACATCGTCTTAATTTTGGATGCATTTTTCAACTGAAATAAACGTTAAATTTTAAAGCCCAAAAATAGCTTAAATTTCGATCGCTCATAAATTTTGAATAAAAAGTGTTATTAACTCATTCAAAAATACGAATGAAAGCTTATTAACTACACTTTTGATATCTTTTTGGTGATATTTTCTACACTATATATTGGCCTTGCAATAAAGGTTTGTAAGATAACCCTGATTTCTCATATATTTTGATAAAATGGGCATTACATCGAGCCTCAGGACCCATTTGACTAAAATGCGAGACATGTATCGGATGTTTTCGATCAAATTCTATCGAATTAATTTTTATTCATCATTATGGTGACGAACAATTAACTCTATTGCTACTAAAAATATTACTCGGCAAGTATGAAATCGATTAGATACTAACTTTTCGAGCCGAGGCTAGTATATTATTAATTAAAAAGAGATACCATATTCATTTTCCATGTTCTGCAAACCTCCTTCGTGGTCTGACTAAGTTTGGAAGTTTAGGCCTCTATACAGAGGTTTATAGCTACAACGCACAGCAACGCATAAAAGCATAATAGAATAGCGCTCAAGCCGCTATTAAACTCCCTGTGCTTAATTTATAAGTATTCATATTCATATAAATAATGTTATACTTATGCTTTGTGATAGTGTTGTTGTTCGTTGAAACTTACCAAATTCTGCGAAACTATACCTAATTTTGCTCTAAATATTTCAACAGGAGTTTTTATGTTGAATTGGCAAAGTTAATTAAGGGTTTGGCGTAATAATGATTTCTAATTGTGAAAGACTCTTTATATCTAACCGACTTCAATTATTTATTGATGGTATATTATCATACCAGCAATCATTTATACGTTGCGCTTGTCTACCGAATAAAATTAAGTTATTCACGAGTGATACGATATATAAAGAATCTTCCCAACTGTATAGAACATATACCTTTGCGTCCCAAATTAAGCTTAAAAATAGCGATTCTTTCGTAATTAATTTGTCCAATATAAATTACTCGGTTGCATTGTACAGGTAATTTATTATCTTAGCGCATAATTGAAGTAACATCTAAGTAATATGTTACAATATATTTCATGTCTACATATTTTAAAATTAAAGTTTTTATACCCTAGTGGAAATTATTTTTGTTAAAAACGCAATAATTTTTAATAAAAATATAATAATTTCTGATGAAAAGGGATAATTTGTATCGGGATTTTAACAAAAATTCATAAAAAATTATATTTTATCTTGTATTATTCCTGCATCCAGCTTTTTTTCAATTAATTACAAAAAATTCAATTTCACGTTGGTTTTGTGCCTTTATTTAGTGTTACCCATACATCAAAAGTAGAGAATTATGGCTTAAATTATAATTTTAAAAAATAGTACTTTTCTCCCTCGCTTCATTCGGACGTGAAAGGTCCCATGCGCTAAAAAGCCAACCTACCCAACAGTGTCGAACAATATTTCATACCGTACGAGAGCCTAAAAATCATGTCAAACTTGCGATTTTTAGTTTAGAGTGGTATAAAACTAGTTTCGTCAATAGTATTACACCTATATATAAATCATGAAATACGATAATTAATGTTAATTTTAATTTTTATTTTTTTCTGGTTAAATAAATAAATAAATAAATTTTTTTCAAATTCCGATACCATCAGTTACCAGAAATTATCACTTTTTAGGACATATCTATGATATTTTATAGTATACACATAGATACCTATATCTTACTTTATATATATATATGTATATATGTATATATAAGTCGTAAAAGAGATCCGTAAATGAAATTGTAAACTGCATATATAAATAAAGATACCTATATGTATCTTTATTTAACTCAGCGTTGTCATACTTGGAACGCACCCACTTGCATAAATACGAATTCACGTTTTACAAAAAATATAAAATTTATCATATTTTTTAAAAATATTTATTAACATTAAAAAATATAAATAATAATTAAGATACGAAGTATTAAAATTTATTAAGAATTAATAATAATAATAAGAGTTCGTATTTTGCAAGTCAATGTTGCGATTCTATAAAATATTATAAATACCTTATCGATGGCATAAAAGTTTGTTTATTATTCAATTAATTCTGCTAATATTTTTGAGAAGTTTTTTAGATTTTCGTAAAATAAGGTAAGTATAAGCATAGAGTTTTTCTTTTACAAGCCCTTACGCTCGCCCTTAAGCCATCGCAAAATCGTCAACAATGAATTTCATGAAATTATTTTTTCATATAGTTAAATTACTTGTGTGTTGCAAGTATTACACCAGTACGTAATCTATCTTAGACTAATCAAAAATCGAATGATAAAATTTAAAAAAACTTTTCACTATACAAATGTTTAATATAAATCTCAGATTCGAACAATTAATTTTATTAAAAGAAAATAAAACTGCCTTCTCTCGATTTCCACGAACCATTTTCTTATGTTTTATTGAAATAAATAAAACAGTTCCCCGGAAAATAAATAAAACAGGTGATTACTGTTTTATTTATTTCAATAAAACAAAAAATTGGCTCGTAGAGATCGAGAGAAAGGAGTTCTATTTTCCTTTAACATAATTAAGACGAGCGATAAATTCAAATTTATGATATAATTAATTTTACTATTTTTAAATTTTCCGCTATCCTAATATATAACGCGAGTTTTTTACAAAGTGAATCAAGCGAGCAGTAAACAGACTCACAAATATTTTTCAGAAAATGATCAGATCATATTAAAAAATGTTTTTATTATATTTAAAACTTATTCATAATTGTTTAACATAAAATTGTAACTATTTGATAAAGTGCTTAGATATCATTTGATTAGCGCTGCAGGAAAATAAGGAAGATCGTGACCCACCATTTTATATTTCTTTACTACGGGGGACTCGAAGACTTGCCGTCATGAGGTAATATTCTCTTAATAATTTCTTATTTTAGGTAAAAATAATATAAATAAATATGTGTCATGAGGAAATAAGTGAACTTTATAATAAAATTATATTTGAAAATATATAAGTTTGTTAATAAACAAGTGTTTACTTTAATATTTTGTTAAAAATGTGTTGAGGTGCCACATGGTGTGATCTGAAATAACCTTACTTACGAATTCTTTTTTATCTTATTGTAATGCATTTGTTATAAATGCTACATCATACACATTTTCTATTTTTATTATATTTTGTATAAAAAAAAAAAATAAATCTTACATTGTTTCCATTAAAAACAAAGATAACATAACCTTATTATTTTACAGTTCGCTAAAGTTACAGAAGAGGCTAGCAGCCTCGGTTATGCGATGTGGTAAAAAGAAAGTTTGGTTGGATCCTAATGAAATCAATGAGATTGCAAACACCAATTCACGTAAGTTCAATTTTAGCTATTTAATTAAAGAGAACCTGTAAACATAAATAGTAGTTTACTGTTACTCTTCGAAGATGATATTGAGGATTCTTTAATTTCCAGGTCAGAACATTCGCAAATTGATCAAGGATGGTTTGATCATCAAAAAGCCTGTTGCTGTTCACTCTAGGGCCCGAGTACGCAAAAACACAGAAGCCAGGCGAAAGGGTCGTCACTGTGGTTTTGGTAAAAGGAAAGGTACTGCGAACGCTCGTACGCCTCAGAAAGTAAGTATTATTTATTTCTCTTTCAAATAGGTTCATACTAAATATATTAAATGGAAAATAATAAGATTTTTATTTTTATTAAATTTAAAAAAAATCGACAATATAAGAATAAAAATTATTCAAGTTCATAAGTGTGTAATTTCATAGCTTATATTAAATTAGGTTATAAGAAGCTTATCAATAAATTATTTAAATTGTATAAAGTTAGATACATTGTACAAAATTATCCATTTAACTTTTTTATGTGATTAAGAAAGTATCATTGAAATGTAGCGAAGCCTTCTGTTAAGTTAGTTCGAACTTTAATAAATACCTTATTTGATGCTGATAATAGTGTAAATAGGTACAAATAGGTACAAATAGAAACATAAAGACAGGAAGCTTATAAAATATATGGGGTCACGAATTTGATTTTAGTTAATGCAGTATATCTATGTAAAATTATATGATTGCCCATGGCTAAAAAGTATTCATTTTTGACATTATACCCATTGAAACAATAAATTTCTTCTTTACAGTATTCGATACTATCATACTATGGTCAACCATTTTCAGTCTTGGTGTCCATAGATCCTTTTTTTATATTAATAATTTATCTATGTTATTTTTGTATTTCAGTTTTTTTATTTAAAATGAAAAGAAATAATTTCTTTATGCATTGCCATTATATACTTAATCAATTAGCAGCAACAATAAATTAATCATAGTTAATACCTACATAATTAAAAAGGACTAAAAGTATTCAGCCATTTAAAATATTGTATATAAAAGGATGTCAAAAGATTTTTATCGTATTTTTAAGTTAGTAGAGATTTATTTTGTGAATTACTAATACTATATTGGTTATTTAAAAATACTTTTTAATACAGTAACTTAAATAAAAGTTAATTCAAGCTTAACTAATAAATCTTAATTGATTTAATGCTTCCAATAAAAAAACAAGCTTAACTTATTATTCAATGAAATTTAACGTACTATTTTTAATTCATTTGTGTCAACATATGTTATGCAAACTTGGAGTAAGAACGATAAATAATAAAATAATGAAATAGAATACAAGCAAGTAGTTTGGATGCTTTCGTTTTTATTTAGATACCTACTATTTTATGCTTTTCTTTTAGGACCTATGGATTCAGCGAATGAGAGTACTTCGTCGTTTGCTGAAAAAATATAGAGAAACTAAAAAAATTGATAGGCATCTGTACCACTCCCTGTACATGAAGGCTAAGGGAAATGTATTCAAGAACAAGAGAGTTCTTATGGAATTCATCCACAAGAAGAAGGCTGAAAAAGCTAGGGCTGAGATGTTGTCCGACCAGGCTGAAGCCCGAAGGACAAAGGTACGTGAAGCTCGCAAGCGTAGGGCTGAACGTATTGCCACCAAGAAGCAGGAGCTGTTACAATCGTATCAGCGTGAAGATGAAGCTGCTGCAGCGCAGAAAAAGTAATCTAAGCAAAGTTAATTTTTATTCTACAAAATAAACAACAAAAAACAGATATTGTTTGTTATTTTTATTCCCTTTTTGCATCTTATTACAAGGGGTTTACTAGAATGATTATAAATATATTTGTTTCTATTAAAAAATTAATGAAATAAAACATGATTTTGAAATATTTAAATTTGAAATGAATATAAGAAAAAAGTAGAAATCTTAGATTTAGAAACATTAAGATATTAATAAATGAGCTATTGTATAGATATATATTATAATTATAAATAAATTATAAAATTATTTTATTTTTAAAAAGTAAGGAAACTACTTAAACTAAAATTGAATTCATTAAATTGAAGATTAAAATGTACCTCTTACTTCATTTTCATTTTAAAAAACAAACTAAGTTTTTGGAATATTGAGTAAAACAATTTATTATTACAGCTATTTTGAATATAAATTTATTTTCTTATGTTAGTCCATTTTAATGAAGTTTTTGTGTTCATTCTTTTACATATACTCATTTTATTTATAATGCTCTTTCCAGACACAAAGATCATCTTAGATTACTAGTAATTTTCAAGCTTGAATAACATTTACTAAGATAAATTAAACTTATTTTATACTAAAAATATAAGAATAAAAATTGAGGTTAGATTTTTCAGTAGGGCTATTTTACCGACATTACAGTATTTTGATTCTAGTAAAAAAAGCTATAATAGGAATGGAAAATGAAGACATTGTTGCACTTCCTTAGCTCGTAATCTATTATTTTGCACAGTTTTAGGCCAATATTTAAATTCTGCTGGAGAGTGCGTGTCCACAAAAATTTCATGTTTCAATGGATATTACGAAAACTTTGTGGAAATGCCATTTCCATAGTGATAATTTAAATATCTGGCTGAAATTTTGCGAAATGGTAGATTATGAGCCTTGAAAAAGTGCAATAATGACCTCATTTTCCATAAATCCAAGTAGTTATTTACTGGGATCGAAGTACTGTAATGCCAGTAAAGTATATAAGACCACATCCCCTTAATGCAATAAATAATATGCTGGGATTTTTACAAGAGTATATGCACTTACAAGGGTAACCCAAGGAATCCGGAAAACTGATTTTGATACAACTTTACAGACATTGATTGATTGAAAATATTAGATACGTGTCTCGTATTTTAGTCATAGGGCCTGGTGCCCATTGTTAAATGTAAAAAATGTCACAAAAAAGATATCAAAAGTATAGATAATAAGCTTGCATTTGCATTTTTAAACGAGTTATTAGCACTTTTCCTTCAAATGTTATGAACAAACGAACATCGACTTAATTTTGGATGCAAAAATTAGCTTAAATTTTCGTTAAATAATTGAAACAGTTTTTTCAAATGTATACAGCAATTAGTAAAGTATTATATATAGTTGAATGTTGATTGTAGTTTAAGATTTTTATCTCTGAAAAGGGCATAATATGCATATAGAAAGAAGAAAAAGACAGTTGAATTTGTACTCAGACATGTTATTACAACTGAAAATTTCTCATGTAATTTTTACTATACCAATTTAAAACTGAATCACATTATTCTGCATTGTCTACTCCAAAAATAGTGAATATCACCTATTCACATTGAATTCTTATGTGAAACCTTATCACAGGTGTATTATCTCAGTCACATATCTAAGTCTTTTAAATTGTTGTTTCTTTTTCTATTTTTTACGCTTTAAAAAAATCTGGGATACTTCTCAGCATTTGTAATGCTTTAATAGTTTTTATATCCAAATAAGACCTTATTTTTTACATTTTAATGCAATTATTAACATAATTTATATGAATACAAAATTCAGTTAGTGCCTTAAAATGGACCCAGGTATGTGACATAGGATTAAAACAGCTAGTGTAAAGTTAGCATTAGATATTACAAATACAGAACTTTCAGTAAATGCGACCCTTTTTCTGTTTTTAAAAGAAATGTGTAATATATATAAATTAAGGTACATCTAGAAAATAAAAACAACAATTTTAGGAATGTAAATAAAAATTGAATTATTATTTGATAATTTACATTTTGCATATTATACTCTGTGGTAAACTTTAAATCTAAAATTATTACAAATATTTTGTTTCACACATTACACTTGAGCTTAAACATAACCTCACTTAGTTTCCTTTACTTCTAATCATTCTTTACATTAGTATGTTACAAATGAATTACGAAGTTCATTTAACTTTTTGTAAGATGAAAATAAATTACACATTTTTATGTTGTTTGTAACATCATAGAGCTTAGAAACGAAGTGTATATCAAAGGAAGTCTCTTCAATTTCCAGTAGGATTCGTGTTTTGTATAAGAGTAATATTATCGCCTTTTAACATAATCCGTCCGAGTACTTTTTTGGTCTGCGTTTTAACATGAAATTCTTCGGCTTCGTCCAAAACCAAATTCATGTATTCATCGAAGCCAACTATGTGGCCTTCTATACGAAGGTTGATGTTTTCGAATAACCAAACTTGCACACGTGAACGGTTTTGCAGGTATCGAAAAATAAGATTGATGGGCTGTACCATCACCTTTTGTACTTTCTGTGGTCCTTTGTATGACATCTTGAATGATAATTTATTTTTCTTTACTAATTAATAGAAAATGTTGCGTTTACACAACGATTAATCACCGCCAAAATCCGGCAAGCGAAGATTAAAGAAGCTATATATTATTATTATTTGCCGTGAGAGGAAAGTGGCGCTCCTGATGAATATTATACTCTACCCAAAACTTTTAAAAATTTTATTATTTTACACAATTGTAAAATTTATAAAATAACTTGGCTGACAAAATGAGTAAATATAAATATTTAATGTGAATATTTTCATATATTTATCTTTTTTTTTAAATATCACGTAAAAGCATAGAATACAATACAGATATTAATAGGAATAATCTCGATCAATTTTAGAATACTTCATTGGAACGACAAAACAACTAAGAATTTTGCTATATATATGATAAGTATATCTTCGCCATAGAATTTTGTAATAATAATTGCTTTTCTTTTTTTCAATAAATCAGTATAGGTACACATAATTAGCTGTTATATTTAGAAATATAGGATGTAGCTTCATAAAAATAATAAAATTTATACGTTTGATAAAAATTGGATAGTTTTAATAACACGGAAACATATTTAGTAAAAATTGCGCCAATAGTATGAATAGTCGAGTCGACTGATGGGGACATGGGGTTAAATCATTGAAACCTTAAACATATATTTTACTAAGTACCGGAAAAAATAATAAAATAATTAATAAAGGAACATCAGTGGTTAGTGAAAACTTTTAAATATGCACATTGTCATACGCATAGTAAACCTAATATAGTTTTCAGAGGTTATGTTTATTTTTTTCGTTTGCCTAATAAACTTTGAATAATTAAATATATAAATTTGATCTAAAAGATAGAGTTACAAATATAAAATTTTTTATAGATTGAAATGTTAATTGTTCAATTTTAAAATGATAATTAAATTATCAAAGATAATCAACTGCTCTTCCGAACATCCATTGTATCCAGCTTCTAATTTACTAGAACATCCTTCAAAATGTTCATGGCGTTGTGCTAAACCAAATGAACTTATGGCTACAGTTACATTTCAATTAGCAGAGCCATCATGTATAACTGGATTGGATATAGGAAATTATCGTTGTTGCATAGTAGTTGTTGAAGCTTCTACTTCTGAAGAACCTGACAAATGGGTACCTATCGTGAATCATCAGTTTTTAACTCATGATGAGGCTGCAAATAGCAAGTTCAAAGACCAAGTTCAGATTTTCACGAAAAAAGAACTTAATCCAGAAAATGTTAAAGTTAAATTTGATAGAATTAAAGTTAGTTGTATGCAGTCATCCAACCCAAGAGAACTTTTTGGTCTAGAGTGTATTATTTTTAAAACAGAAGTCGTAGTTGATTTAGGTTTAGATGTGTTTGGTCGTTTCAAATTGAAAGAAAATACTGATAGCAAAGTAGATGAATTTAAAGAAAAATATCTTAAACTTTTTGGAAATAAAAAGAATTACAAAGATGAATTAAAAGAAAAAATTGTTGAATCTAGTGTAAATAATTTTACTAAAAAACAAGAAGAAAACCGTGAACCCAAAAAAAGGCCACTTTTGGAAAAATTGGAAGCCGATGCCAAATCAAACGAATCGAACTTGGGTGATTAATATTATTAATATTATTTGTTACTATCAATTTATTCATTTATGTATCTAAATATGGTCTTCTATTTTTTATTTAGATTCTCCAAGTACAAGTAATAATTCAACATCTCTTTATACTAATTTATGGGATGATCAAGATTCTACAAAAGAAAAAGATAAAAATTCTACTCTTGTAACACGAACCTTATTTGGAGATATTATACCAAGTCCAAAACCATCTAAAAAACGTGTAGACAAATGGAAGGTTTCCAAAGATTCAAATTCAAGTAGTAGTAAGCGAAATCTTAGTCCAGGAAGCTCTCAAGAAAATGATGCAGTTTCAAAAAAAGCTCGCTGTTCTTCTTGTGATTCAAAATCAGATGAACTATGTAAAACATGTAATTTGCTAACTAAACCAAAACCTTTAGTTGAAAATATTAAAAAACCAATCAAAGCCACAAAACCAAAAAAAGAGTTTAGTAAACTATTTGAAGATATCTCATTTTCTCTCAGTGGATATGTTAATCCTCAAAGAGATGAAATTAGAAGAAAAGCATTAAAAATGGGAGCAAAATATATTGCAGACCCTAATATAACTTACAACAAATGCTCACATTTAATTTGTGCTTTTAAAAATACTCCAAAATCTCAACAATTAAAAGGCCATTGTAAAATTGTAGGTCATAAATTTATTGAAGATTGTTTTAATAAAAAAAAAAGGTATATTATTATTATTCATGATTTAAATTTTATTTATTTATTGTATATTATATTGGCTTTATAGTAATTTTATTTTTTTTTTTATTTTGTTCTATCGAATTAAGGTTTTTCTACTCCTTTTACATGTATAAATTATATTGCATTGAATGCAAATTAAATTTAACTATATCATGATTCATAGGATTCCATGGAGACGATATGCACTTGATAGTAAAGAGCAAAGTAAACCAGACAGTGAAGAAGAAATTGAAGGAAGTACTTCACCAATCCCTACACTAAGTATTTATGATCAAGATACCGATGATTCTGACACTAATTATTAAATAATGAAGAAAATTGGATTTTTTTGTACATAAAAGATATAATTGTATAGAAAATTTTTAAAAATCAGTTCCATTTTCAGAAGTTTAGATTAGTATATTATATTACTAGGATGCAAAATAAGTGCTTCTAGCCTGAGTCTTTGACTCAAGCCAAATAAGGATGACAAAAAAGACGAGAACGAGAAGCCCATCGCTCCTGCGTAACGTATGTTATTTTTTAACACCAGATAAATAATTTGACTTCAGGTACCTGTTTTTGCAAAAAAAAACATGTTTACACCCGCTTTGAAAAAGGGCACGAATCTAGTATTTTGCGTACAGAAAACACGAAAACTCGGATTTTGCGCCCCGTGTGTTAAATTATCTCTGCAATTACTTGGAAACATATTACTTTTTTAACTTTGACTGTTTTTGAAATTAATTTAATACAAATCTTTGTAAACTATTGTATAATATTTATTTAATAAGAAAAAACTATAAAATTTATCTTTTCTTATTTTTAATTGTTAAGAATGTCTATGTATCTATAGGTACTTATTTGTTTACTACATTATGTTTGTTTAAATAAATATATTTTAAATGACATATTATATTTGTTTTTCTTTAAATACTATGTGCATAGAAATATGTAAGTCTTAAAAAAATAATTACAATAAAATTAATTAATGTTATATAGGACAATATTTGTATTATGTTATCTTTTTTTTAAAAAAATGAGAGTTTTTACAACATATAAAATGATGCACGTACCACAGTTGCATTATAATATATTATGATGTAAAAAATAGTGTCACCAAATTATGAGATATATGCTTGAGATTACTTCGAGATTACTTCATTCCTGCTTCTTGACTATTATTATCAAATAAATATATAACTAGCGAACGCTTAACGCGCGGATTATATTGCGATTTAGGTTCAAAAAAACAAATTCTAAAGTCAAATGTACACAAAAAATAAAAACGTCAGTTTTCTACATATCTTTATTAATCTAGTAATAATTAATTAGTAGTATAAGTAGTACTTAGTATTTAAATCATAGTATTTAAAGAAAAACTAATCACTTTTTATTGAGATTGAGATAACGTGTTACAGAAATAATAAATTATTAAAACAGGTGATAAGGCTAGATTGATCTTCACGGAACGCAATATAGAGGCAAAATAATTTTTTTTTTTATCAAATACACTAAACCTAAAAATGTGAAAAATGGAAGTAAAAAGTGTAAAAAAATTTATTTCACACTTTCTACGGTGTAATAAACACATTTTAATCTTTACAAAGATTAATTGATAGGTTTTACACTTTATAGAGATTAATTTCGTATATTCACACTTCATAAAAATTAGTTTCGTATATTCACATTTTATAAAAGATTAAAATGTAAGTTTTACACTTTTCAGTACTTCGACAATTTTTCACACTTTTAGTAAAGATTACTTACATTGATTTACACTTTGATAAAAGATTAAATAAGACATTTTACACTTTGCAAAAGTGTAACGTTGTGACTTCCTTTTCAAAAGATTAAATGATTGAATTCACACTTTTGTGTATGTTAGCGCCACGTTATTGTCGAATAACCAATTCAATTTTCAACTGACTTTAATTATAAAGGATTTTTGAATAGAAAAATCTATCCAGATGTTATTGATCATAACTGATTATGAATCTGATATTAGATTTGCAGTTTAGCTTTACAAAAATATCATTATGGCAAAATAATATAGAACACCACTATAAGCTAAATAATTTCGAACTAAAGTACTTTTGCACATTATGCTTATTAGCGAAAATTGTGAATTTTATAGAGTAACAAATTAACTCTATTTAATAGTAGTAAATTGCTCTATTCATTAAAGTGAAGAAAAGCCTAAAATCTACTGTAAAAGCGCATTAACGTTGAAGTGCATGCGTGCACTTTGGAAGGTTGCAAGTGGGACCCAAATGTTGTGAATTGAACAACAAATTATTACTTAGATTTCGATATTTATAAGTCAACCTTTTAAGAATTTCATTTTTTGAGGTTAGAATCGATTTCTCGCATTTATCTCGAAATCGGTTAAATCTAGAGCTAGATGGACAAAAGTTTTACGTTTCTGACAAGAGAATTCACTTTTTTTTTATCGATCGATATGTATACTTATTAAAACTATATTTTTTGAGGTTAGAAGTCCTTTTTCGTTTATATCTCGACAACTACTTTAGCAAAAAGGATAATATTTTTGGCATTCCTAGGATGAATAGAGTATTCAATATTTGTGAGTAATCTTCTGAATAATCGGATATTTTGAGGTTAGAATTCGTTTTCTGCATTTGTTACGGAATCGGTTGAAACTACAACAAAAAGGAAAAAAATTTTGGGCTTACTAAATGAGAATTGACTTTTCGTTATCAAGCAATACACATAATACTTATTACAATTGCATTTTTTGAGGTAAGAAATCCTTTCTCGCTTATATCTCGCAAACTGTCCTAGCAAAAATAAATGAATTTTTTCACATTTCAATCGACTTTTTGATATTTGTGAGTAATCTTCTTAAGAATCGCATTTGTTGAGGTTAGAATTGGTTTCTCGCATTTATTTTGAAATCGGTTAAATGTAGAGCGAAACGGACAACAATTTTGCGTTTCTGACAGGACAATTCACTTTTTGTTATCGATCGATATGTATACTTATTAAAAC
>UELV01177954.1:0-18325 GCA_900490015.1 Megastigmus stigmatizans | reverse complement strand
CTTTTTATTTGAGGTCAAAATGACGTAAAACCCGAACTCAGTGACTCCAAAAACATAAAGATATATCTTTTGCAATGATTCAAACCATATTGCTAGGTTTGACCTTCAAATGACCTTCATTGACCTTGACTCTGAAGTGATAAGGTCAAACCAACTTCAGATACGAACTTAGCGCATCAATTTACTTAAGGATAAAGTCGTATCCTAGCATTATGTTTTTGAGCCGATATATCGGCTTTCCGGCCCTTTAAAGGTTAATGATATACCTACAGCATCCGTATCAAGAAGTTTATTGAGTTTCTGACGAAGTCTCTAATAACATTATCCTACTCCTTGCTTTCATAAAAATTTTCACCAAAAAATGGAGGTTTTGAGAAAAATGCATTTTTTCAAAAAATTCATTTTTTAGAAACAACTACATGCTTACGGATTATATTTTTTTTAACCCTTAACTGACACACGTCAAAATAATAACATAAATGACACATGGGGTATTTCAGACCCCCAGTGGGCAAAAATGTTTATAACTTTTTTATTGATTAATATTTTCATTTGCAATTTTTTTTACAAATACCTTAAGGTCTCTACTAAAGGCTGCTTTAGTTCATAAAATCCAAAATTATTGTTTAGATATTGAAAAAAATCGAAATTTGTTTAAAAAACTGAAAATCTATCCCTTTTACTAAAAAATTCATAACTTTTTGAAATTTGAATATTTTCCGATGAAATTTTAATGGCTAACTCGTGAAACTATAACCTTTAGGATAAAATTAGTTTTAAATACCAATTTTTCAAAAAAGGTATTTATTTGAAAAAAAACTGATGAAAAAAGGATGAAATAAATGAAACAAGCATGCTGGTTATTTATGACACCACAAAGCAAACAATGGTGCGTAACTTTGAAAAATTTTCGGTCAAAAACACTCTGGGGTCTTTCGGACCCCCAGTGTCATTTAAGGGTTAAATATCTTGCATGAGATGAAAGTGGGCTCAAACATGTTTAAAAATTAACTTAATTTCTAAGTCAAGAATCGGTAAGAAATTTAGAGATTTGTACCTTATGTGCAATTTTGTTGATAACGAAAAAAAAATACATGACCGTTCGATTTGTCATGGCTTTGGCCATATACATTCGATTCTACAGGAAAAATCATAAAGAAAACCTTTGTCACGTTTTTTTGTCAGACTTCAAATTGTTAGTAGAAAAATGGTATAAACAAATGCATTGTCATAGACACTAACTATTGGATTGGTGGAAAAATCATCAAGAAAACCAACAAAAAAATGTCACAAAGGTTTTCTTCATGATTTTTCCCGTAGAATTGATCGCCACTTTTAGTTTTTCAAAATTACAAATTTTTTATCTTTTTGTTTAAATAATTTTTTATAAACAATTGCAAATGATAAAAGAAAAAAACACAGGTACTTTTTTCGGCTATGCTATGATTTGGTTCAGGATTTAATGGGTTAAAATGAGCCAAAAAGAAGGAAGCGTGCAGGCCTTGGATTCGGGGTCAGCATTTGTGGGGTTTTAGTCTAGTTTTGAATATAAAAAGACATATAAATAGGAGTAAATTATTTCTTTAGTAACTCTATTTTAAGGTACGTATAGTTCCATCATACTTTTATTTTTTTAGTTAAAATTATTTATGACTATAATTACATAAATGGTCACTTAAGATGCCTACGGTGGCTCGGTCGGTAGAGCGATGGGCTCGTAATCCGGCGGTCCTGGGTTCGATCCCAAGTCTCGGCCGATTGACACAAGCATCTCTGTAAAAATATTACATATGCTTTGTTTACAAACACACCATAGACCTTCGTCGCTGATTAGCACCGCATGTGAGCATAAATAGAGCGACGTTAAAAAAAAAAAAAAAATGGTCACTTATGCTAACACGTTTCAACATGCAATGTGACTTAAATTGACACAACCGGATTTATACTTACATCAACGTAATGTTAAAATTTTTTCTTTAATAAAAATGTATTATATGCGGACTGTTCAGTATTGTACGAGTTATTGTGCAGATACGAACATAAAACATTTTTATATTTTATTTGGGGGTTTTATTAATCATTATATTTAAGACAATTTGTAAAAAATGTCAGCAATAAGTGCACACATACAAATATACCTTATATTGTACAGCTGTAAGAACGAAAATTTCATTGAACTCCCCATTGCTCCCGCTCGTCGTCTACTGGGCTCCCCATCAAAATAATGTAAAAATGTGCTGTTTTTAGGTTATTTTTCAATCTTTTTGACGCCCCTTTGCCCTCCTCTCTTCTCGTCGCTCTCTCTCGTTCCCCCTCGGACATTTCTCGGTTCCTCCTCGACTCCCCCTCAACGTAACTATTCTAATATGGACACATACGTGGCCAAGGATAATTATTATAATGTGGACACATACGATGATCAATGCCATACAGATTTATATGTCGTTAAGTAGGATTTAAGTTAACACTATGTTCACATAAGTCAAGCAAAAAATGCATTTGACTCGGAGAATTAAATTTTGCTTAATTGAAAATGGAAATAGATACAATATGTAAAAATTTTCCAGCCTCGAAAGTTTATAAAGTTTTATTTCTAATTATGAATGCATATTAATTTTGTTTTGACTCTCGAGAGTAAAGCTCCTAAATCAAGGATTTATGGTATGTCGGCATCTTGTCACATAAGATCGGCACTTACATATCTACATAAAAATGAAGGCCAAAGTTTTCTGCTCGATTTGAATGAAAAATTAAATTATTAAAAGAAAGAAAGGTACGCTAAATCAAAAACTATTAAGTTCTTAAAGAGAAGTCTGTTTTTGAAGAAAAGAAGATTGGAATTAAGGAAAAAAAAGCCTCTTGATGGCACTACATACAAAGCCGATAGTCAACTGCTGCAAAATTTTTATGTATATTTGCCAATAGCAAGTTTTAAAGATAATGAAACATTACTAGTCTTCTTCGACCTGGAAACAGGCTTGGAAATAACTGCAAAAGCTCAGAATTTTGAACTTTGTGTATATATTAAACCTACGCGATGTCCAAAGAAGCAAGTGTTGTGACTTAACTGCAGTAGGTTTATGGAGAATTGATGTTAAACGGTTGCGTTGTTATTACACATACACTATTTGAAATAATGGTTGCTTTTTATGAATTTTTATTCAAATTAAAAAAAAAGTGTATTTAAATGGCACACATTGTCAATTTGATTACTCTCGACTGATTTTGTTAATTAATATGTTCATGAGAAATCATTTTCAATCCATAATTAAACGTTTCAGCGATTCTTTACTTATCATCATCAATGTTTAAAGTCAAAGGAAAAGGTAAAACAGTGCTAAGAAATCCCACATTGAGTTTACCACTGAATTCTGGAGATGCAAACAATGCTGTAGCTGATGTCAGCATTTTGGAAGAAGTTTTATTGAAATTAAAAATATCGGATGACAAATTAAAGTAGTCTATAGTAACATGGAAAATGATAAAAGATAAAAAAATCTTTGAAGAAAAGTTGCCTAGCAAATTGAAAAAATTGGAAATTCTAAAAGGATGTACATCTCTTGCTACAAAAAAAATTGATTCCCACTGGTATTTTTTACGAAACTACCGAAGCAGCTTACAACCATAATAAGTTTACTGCATTGTACGATCTTTTAGCACAAGGCATTACAAGTCACCAAATCCATAACTGTGATTCGCCAAATATGCGCTTATTTTGATTTAAGATATGTCTACGCGTAAAATCGCAAACAAAAGTTTAGCGAGTGCTGATCTAAACGGGTCTGTCCGTGCATGCTTCTTATGTTGCCAGAGAGAGAAATGCTTACAGAACTGTACCTCACGTGAACGTAAGCTCCTCCCCAATAGTTCTATCTCTCTCGTTCTCATGAATTCATTCGAAGACGTGAAAAGTTTGACAAAACCAACGCGGTTTAGATTTAAATTACTCGAAAACGGTATGGCTAGGCCTCCTAAATTTTAAGTATAATATGTATAACATTGTTTTCAATAACATATTAACATATTAGTTTTTTAACAAAATTTAATTTAAAGTTTTACAATAAGCAATGAAAATGTTGCTTTCGTCGCATCTCGGTATAGAGATTACATGTTAAATATGTAAGCTTTGACATTTGATATCTTCGTTTCTCTATGATAAAACTTGTTGACATTTTAACAGTATATGCGCATTCTTAACACGTAGTAATTTCAAACAAATCGTACACGGAAAAAAGACTGGGGAAACCGCCGCGCCAAGAGCGATGTAGCAGCGCCACTAGCAGTAGTGTGCAACGGCTACTCTGTTTCTGGGATACTGGTTACCCTACTTACTACGGAGAGTTGAGATAATTTATTTTCTATTAATTATCTCGAAACTTTACACTCATCGAAATCGAATAAAAATCATTTCCAATGTAAAATTTTACGCTCTTTCAATTGGTGTAAACCATTTTGTTCTAGCCTAAGCCGTTCTCGAGATATAAGCAAATAAAACTTTGAAACTCTGTTTTTGCATGGAACCTCTGGACCTAGGAAGCTGCAAATATGAAAATCGGTTTTTTCGACCCCGATTTACCTGATAACCAAAATGCAGTCGTTTCTATTTCATTTGTGTTTTGTACGAGTTTTGTATCTTGTTACTGTACTATATGTATCTTGTTTATTATACTATAGCATGGGCGAATGGTTCTCCCAGAAAAAGTGAACTGCTCTCTTGTTTGAAGGACAAACAGCTCGCCGTACGCGTTGATTAACAACAACACCAGTTGAGGCAACTGCTCCCCCAGTCTTTTTTCCGTGTAAGAAACTCGATTTTTCGGAGACATACCTTAAAAAATAATATGTATAATAATATGATAAAATTATTAAAGTATTAATAACAATTAAAGCATTCATATTGTATAAGCTGTGATCAAAAAATAAAAATTGCAGTTAATAGTTTATAAACTGTGATAAGAAACAAAACATACTAATATAAAACTGTATAATATGATCAGTTGCGATCAAAAAACAAAGTTAAATAAAATACATTTTATAGTTTGTAAAAACCAGAAACACTTGTGCAATTCTTTTTTATAACTATTTAAGTGCGATAATCCTATTGCTAGAATTACACCATTTTAAATAAGACTGGTTAACTGAACCGAGTACCGTGGAGTAGGGGCCGATGCGACGTTGCCAAATGTTCGCTCTCCTGTGAACGGTCATATATTTTTGTTAAGAATTTATAATTTCCCATTTTCGTAAGCTTTGAACGTATATTATGAAAATTGATGAATAATCAGAACAACATTCTTTGTCGCTCATTAAACTTCCACGAAGATCTTAATATCAATTATTTAGATATCGTAAAAAAGGGCCTTTTTCCATAAGAGTACGTATTAAATAAAATTACATTTACTTTATGCAAAGCAAAAGTTTATTATATTTTTAGTTCAGTTTCTTGGGTCATTTCTTAAGCTTTTCAACAAAGTTTACAAACAAATCATCAAATGAAGCATCAACAATTTGAAACATACTTTTCAAAATTAAAAAAACAAAAACATCTTAGGCTTTAAGCAGGGATAAATAAACTAGTTAGTAAAGTCTATTTAAAAAATATAATATTATTGATTTCATAATACTAAATTTTATAGTAAGTAAAAATAAATGGAAAGTACAGTAATGGGTCGGGGCATAATAACCGGAGCAAATACCCTTCATCGGTCTTCGTATCTAATTATCGAACCTTTTTTTAATGTTCGTATGGATGTGAATTGACCGATGACGTCACGTGTCAGTTATTCTCGAATTATTTTTTAGCGTGAGTGTAAATGTGTGTATGTGCATTATTTAAGTTGCTTTCATTTTTTATGTGGTTTTCATTTTTCATGGAGTTATGATTTTTTATGGTGCTTTCATTTTTTATATGATTTTCATTTTTCATGAAGAGTTGATTTGTTATGTTTTTTTCATTTTTTATGTCGTTCTCATTATTCATGGTCTTTTATTTTTTTCGGTTAAGATTTTTATGGTGTTTTAATTTTTATGATCTTTTTATTTTTTACAGGCTTTTGATTTTTTATAGTATTCTCATTTTTTATAATTATTTACTTTTTTAGGTGTTTTCATTTTTTTTTTAAATTTTTTAGTGCCTACGTGAAAGCCGAATGATACGGTGTTAAACCTTATCTTACATTATATGAAGCAGCTTCCTGGCGATATCTTCTCCTTCATCTCCGCTAACTTCACGTGCTACACAAATATGTCTGTGCACGTACAGCGTATGCTCTTCATATACACACTCCCGAACATACTAGTTGACTCGCATTGACATGCACACATAAATATATTAGTATGAAGACAAATGTTTACATACACACACATTAATACTAAAATATATACATGTACAAAGAATCATGTACATACATATCCATACGCACATATACAAATAGACAAACACACACACACTGGAACATACAAGTTCACACACACGTAAATATACAGGCTGGAAGGATTTCGTCGCATTGGTTATATACCATTCGATAGATCGTTAAATTCTAAGAACCACGTATCTTTCTCGTTTTTCGATCTGACAAGTAATTGTTAAAAGTTTGTAACATGAGCCAATCAGCGGGCAGCTACTTGAATTGGCTCATCTTACAAACTTTTAACAATTAATAACTCAGAAACTACTTATCAGATCGAAAAACGAGAAAGATACGTGGTTCTTAGAATTTCGCGATCTATCGAATGGTATATAGCCAATGCGACGAAATCCTTTCACCCTTTATATGTGCAGACACATACATATACCTACACGGAAAAAGGACTGGGGGAGCGGTTGCCCCAACTACACGGAAAAAAGACTGGGGGAGCAGTTGCCTCAACTGGTATTGTTGTTAATCAACGCGTACGGTGAGCTGCTTGCCCTTCAAACGGGAGAGCAGTTCACTTTTTCTGGGAGAACCATTCGCCCATGCTATAGTATAATAAACAAGATACATATAGTACAGTAACAAGATACAAAACACAAATGAAATATAAACGACTGCATTTTGGTTATTAGGTAAATCGGGATCGAAAAAACCGATTTTCATATTTGCAGCTTCCTAGGTCCAGAGGTTCCATGCGAAAACAGAGTTTCAAAGTTTTATTTGCTTATATCTCGAGAACAGCTTAGGCTAGAACAAAATGGTTTACACCAATTAAAAGAGCGTAAAATTTTATATTGGAAACGTTTTTTTATTCGATTTCGATGAGTGTAAAATTTCGATATAATTAATCGAAAAGAAATTATCTCAACTCTCCGTACGTGAGTGGGGTAACCATTACTCCAGTAACAGAGTAGCCGCTGCACACTACTGCTAGTAGCGCTGTTACACCGCTCTTGGCGCGGCCGTTCCCCCAGTCTTTTTTCCGTGTACACACATTAAAATAAAAATATATACACGGAGAAAGACATATGTACATACATATCCACACACACACATAAGCACGCGCGCACGTACGCACACACGCAGCGCGTAAGTGCGATTATTTTTTTCGTAATTCGACTTAGAAATTATCACAAGATAGAAAAATGCCGGCCCTCTAAGGGTTAAAAGACATATTACATGGAGTACATAGAGAATGGTATCTAAACGGATACATTTAGGTAAAATGATAACCACTATAATAATCATATAGACAGGATGGAAAACTATGATACAATAACGTAAAAAGAACGTCTTTTTCATTATTCAATGTATTTCACGTAATTTATCGTCAAATATTACATTATTTTACGTTATTTTACATTTTAATTTCTCGTTAAATAACGTATAAATAATATAAGATAACGTAAATTTTCTTCAAAATTTCTTCAATTTTATGAATTCATGCAGTTTTTAAATTCATTCAATTATTTAACCAAAAAATTTTAATTCATAGAACTCTTTGCATCATAATGACATCAATTTAAGACCAATTCCAAAAAAAAATTATCAATCCGTTGGACCTGCAGGTTACGCGAAAGTCAAATTTTTGAAACTGACATAACTTAAGATAAAATGGGCGTAGAGACTTCTACTTCAGCTTATTTGGCCAGAAATTTAATATACTTTTATAATATTGTTTGTTAGTTTTACTAAATATTATAATTTTTTTTGTTTTAGATGATTTAAGTTACAAAATTTTTTAGGTATAAGTCCCTCTTAAGAACAGTTATTTGATAAAACTTGATTTTAACTCACTATATCGGCGAAATAAAAACTTTTTACGCAAGCGGGGCGTATCGTAGTGATTAAGGTATATGCGTCATACCCTAAAGAGCGTCGTTTCGATTCCTGAGGGTAGGGAAAATTCATATAAATGCGATTTTATATCATATTCAGTGTTTCGATAATGCGATGGGTCACAAAATATATTTTTTCCGCAAGGAATGGTTGTATTAACACAACATTGTGAAAACGTTGTCAAGTCTACTACTTTAAGTTTCTTTCACTTATTGTATTAACAACGTTATCTTAACATTTTCTCAACGTTGCCTCGAGAATAATTGCAGCTGCCTTTGGTATTTCATGAAATTGTTGCAACGTTAACAAAACGTTGTTGAGATCATTATTAAAGTAATTTTATTGGTGATTGTTTCTACAACGATATCTTATAAGTTTTTCACCATGTTGCATGTTCAATCAAAGATAGCTATGTTTTTGTACAACGTCAATACAACGTTGTAGCAACATTTATTGTCTTTGCATATTGCATACCATTTTTTGAGACACCAAATTTCTTCGTCGTTGGTCCTACTAAGTTTCTACAACATTGATACAATATTAGTGAGATATATGGTTCCTCTAGTTGATGATTCCAAGAATATGTTACTGTTTTGCACAATGTTGCAGCAAGGTTGCATCATCCTTGTATACGAACAACGGAGAAAGCGTACATAAACAACTTTATCAGAACGTCATCACAACTTTAATTTACAAACTTGTAACGTTGCTCTAACAATGTGGTCGAAATTTTGTAACGTTTGTCCTGTTAGGGACGTTACCTGAAAATTCTCAAATGAATGTAAATTAATAATACTATTTTTTTCTTAATTTTTATTAGCATAAATATGTTTCACATACTTAATCTGATACTTTTACACAAAAACATTTACGCGGGTACAATGGCGCACCTTTATTCCAACTGTATACGTTACCTGAACTCGTATGAATGTGAACAAAAAAATTCAATTTTTTACTGTACTCTCCCTTTTCCTGCTCAAAAACATTTAAAACAATTTCTTTAAATTTTTATTTTACTAATATGATATTGTACTATATAAACGGCTAAAATTTCATTAAATTATCTTACTCTGTAAAAATGATATTAATTTACAAACATAATGTTCCTTTTTTTGTATAACCACTGAATGATAGAAGATAATCTAAAGTTTTATTTTTGTCGTTGTAGAAATTTCAGTTCATGAAAAAAAATAATAAAAATTATTAGTAATATTAAGAAAATCAATTAGGTAACTGCAATCATTATGATTGTTTTTTTCTTGTCTTGCTTTAACAAAATTAAAAATGGTGGACCAAGTTAGATTAAATTCGGCTATGAGCCGTTCTTGAGGTCGTATATGCTTCAAGAAACGAAATTTAATTGTAAGATTATAAGTAAATTTTCACTGGGATTAAATAAACGACTTACTAGTATCTTCATATATTTTTATATAAGCTTTTACAGTAAAAAGCCTCTATATTACATCAATTCACATATTACGACATTTAGCCTATACGATTATTTTAATGCAAAAAATGCCAATTTCTTAATTATATTATATATTTTACCGGAAATATAAGCAAAGCAGTGTTCAGCTCAAACTAACCCTCTTTTATTCTCAATATAAAAGAATATCCCTTGAAAAACATATGACGTCCACATTGTATAATTTCTTGTATAATAAAAACATAATGCATGATATTATAAGTCTTAAATACGCAGTTTGCATTTGTTATCCATTAAATACCTTTGAATTCACATGACAAAGAGAGTATAGCTGGTTCAAAATTGTATAAATATAAAACTTCAGAATAAACCATCGGCTGGTGGTGTGGCTTACAAAACTAAAATGCAGTTAGGTAACATAAGCTTATAATTTATTTCCCTCTGTTCCACTGTACGCCCGTTCGAGTCTACTCAGAAGGCAGGAAGTTATAATTTCATAATGCGACTAAAGGAGGGCTAATTCAGTTATGTAACGTATAAAAAATAAATAATTAATTCGTACACATACAGTTGTAATTGTCCATTACATTATATTACGTCATAATTTAGTCATTAAATATGTCAATATCTATATACAAAAAACTATCAATATTAAAATGAATAACAAATTACTACTGGTAAAAATTGAATTTCTTTTCTCGTTTTCTGTCTACTGCCTTTTATTGATTGATACAATACTATGTGATAAAATTGAAGAAATCTGTAACTTTTTAATTTAACTTACTGAAACTTGATATATTATGTTTAGTACTAATATAATAATAAGAAATTAGTTTAATCATTTACTTTCTAAATCGCTTATTTACTAAATGTTTATGTGATCAAAATTGAATTAAGTTGTAAGAATTGACGCGCAAAATTATTATGAAAAATTCTCATTTGTGTTTAACCACGATAAATATATTTTTAAATTTGATTTTAACATGAATTATTAAAGAGTATTTGTATATAGAGATTATTATAATCTTTATAAAGAAGTAATACTTATCGAAATTTGCTGTTACATCAGTAGTTGAAATCGTACATCTATATAAATTTAAAAAAAAATATTACATGAATAATATGTAATGCATAGGTATGATGTAAATCTAAGGCAATAAAAATATTGTTTAGAATAATCATAAATATTGTAAGAAATATTAATCTTTAATGCATTAGTTTGATATTAAATTTGAATATACTATATATATTAATCAAAAATTGAGGAGGTTCCTCTAGTTAATGATTTAACAAGTACATTTTATTGATATTCAAAATACAAGTACACATTGACTTAAATAAACTGTGATTAAATTTTCGAGTACCGACATAGCCTATGAAACGAGAAATCAATAGATCTCTTTTTCTTTGAGACATTTAACACGGATTCTCATGGAAATTGACATAATTTTGAACTTTAATCAATGATCATGATAAAATTAACAAGTCCTTTTTAGCAAAACTTAAGACAATGAAAAAACAACATTTCAGAAACATTTTGAGCCTAGAAAAATGTCGATTTTCACCCTTTGAGAGCAAGAATCTTGAAAATATCATGATAAAATAAACAATTTTGAGGAGATTAACGGACCTAATTAGCTTATAAATAAATAATAGGTTATTTAACTGTGAAAACCTGCATTATTTCTAAAAATGTTAAGATCTTTTTAATAATAAAATTACTTTTACTACTTACTTAATTAATTTATTAATAATTACTTACGTTACTAAACTTCGCAAGATGGTCGCAATATTCGACGTAGACTTTATATATTGACGTGCTAAACCACAAGAACTTCCTTCAATATAAAAATTAAATAAGTATATAAAAACGGCCTTTTGAATGCGCGATATATTCAGACTCCACGTGTATTTAAATAGGTGACTGTAACGTAAAAGTTTCTTTTGAAAGGAGCATTAAAAAATCCGAACTATACAGATAAATTATCACACATGGTGGTAGTAACTTTTTAGGGTGGTTGATTTACCTAAAGCACTCTCCAATGGAGATTAGGTTGGCATTATCAGGAGATTAGAAGGTAGCATGCATTCAAATAGTAGTTTTCATTACAAGAGCGTAAAATTGAACTTTACGCCCGAATATGATCGCCGCGCCCGAGCATTGAAGTCTTTGACGATCATTCAAACCTTATACTTCTTTCTCTTATTTCTTTTTGAAACCATAAATTGATTATCAGAATTATAAATATTGATACATATAAAAAGAAATATATAAATTGAAAAAAAAAAACATTTATAAATGCAAAAAACTTTCTTGATAATGTTGACTTTTAACTATTAATTAATACGAAAATTTAGTATTATCGTATATTGATTAACATTATTTGTGGCTATATTTTGATTTGTATTATTATCAGCATCAATTTTCATTATTTTTGACGGTATTTCATTTATATAATTATTTTCTTCAACACGGTGGATATTCCTTGTTATCGAAAGCGTAAGTGATTCGTAATAGTTTTACCTCTAAAGAATTGACTCCTTATTTTTTATAGGGGTGAAAGTGCATTTTTTACATATGTATTCGAACTCAAAATTACAAAGGTTTTTAGCTGTGTCGCGTTAAGAACGTTCTCCGGTAAATCGGTAAATCGATTTTAGATAGACTTTTACTTTAAACTCAGCATATAAACTAATTTTGATACGCTTTATTAATTTCTGAAAAGTTTAGAATACTTTGCGGTATAAAAAAATGAGATATTTAATTTCAAAGTTTAAGATTTTTACATGGAAAGTATATGCTTAGCATGTACTAAACGCACATTTATATTAATTTTAAAGCCACTTACAGATATAATTCTTTAAAAAAACTAGTATATCATACTATATTTAAAAAGGGATAGATACGCAAAAACTCGCCAGGGCTTACGGAATTACGTTTAATGGTACTACAATTTAAAGATATGCTATAATATTACAAGTATATCTATATTGTGGTAAATCTGTACAAAAGTGTATATTGCATTTTGTTTTTTTTTTATATATATATTTTATTTATACGATTTTTTTGCCTACGTATTTATATTTTAGTATTTTATGGTACATAATATTAATAAATTTTATTAAAAATGATACCGTTTAACGATGACTTAAAAGCAGAAACAAACTTTTTGAGCATACGAGCCGGAGAAGGTCCTTAATATGCTTCTAATGCAACCATCACAAACGCACTTTGAAAAATGGGTGTGAAACCTTATTTTATCCAAAAAATTATTTATTTTCAAGCACAGCTAGAATTTTATCTTAAATACGTTAGTCTGTATTGTAACTACAGTATTATAATATATAATATTGTAATAACCCTGCAAGAAAATTTAACGATATTACAGCCAGATTGAAGCTAGATTTGCATGATATGCTTACGATCTGGCTGTATTTCTGGACAGAATCCCCGTGACCTGACGACGGTTTTAGAGTAGAATATGGGTGGATTTTACTTAATTTTTAAAATAATATAAAAATATATTTTATTAATGGTTACTATATTTATTAATAAATATCGTATTGAAAAATACAAAAATAATAATTTAAAGCTATATTATGTCCATTTGGGGTTAATTAATCCGTTTAAAAACGTCCCATAAAGACATTTAAAAATCGACCTTCTGCTTGCGTACATAAACCATGTATCATAGAGGCTCGTTCTGTACACGCTCTCGAATGAGCAGTGTACCAGTGTATAGGTCTGTATACGCCGTACGGGGTATCTCTTGTCCCGCTTTGAGACGTCAGACGTCACAAAACGAGGCGGCAGACGCACCGAAACAAAAGTAGAGCAGCACTCTCTTGTTTTGTGCGGCTGCACGTACATAGCCTTAACGGGTTTTTAAGCAGCTTGCGATTTCATTCTGCCTAGAAATTAGCTGAACCGATCTGCCTAGAAGCTGGTGTACCAACCAGCTCGACACGTTAATTTTCTAGCAGGGAAGCTGAATTATTTATATTTTAGCGTTTTTTTTTATTTAAAAAATTGACATAACTTAAATAACTTAGCTTTGGCCTGCTGTTGAGCTGTTATCAACTGGATGATAATACCTATAAGAAATATGACATTTACGAATTATTGTCTTAAAAAAAATTTATGAATAAAATTCGAAATGTAATTTATAAGAATGCTGCAGGCATTTCTGTACTTTTTTCTGCACAAGTTTTCTTGAATTCAAAATTGATCGTTTTTGATATATACCAGTGCTTATATCAGTTTAAATATTGATAAGGATTCAATTTTCGAACCGTGATCTTATGTATTACTTTTGAAAAGGTTTTTTTGATAGATAAAATATACTTAAACTAACAATAATTTTCTATAGTGAAATTGGAAAACGAATATCAAATTCGAAATCTGCGGCATGAAATACTAACTGCATTGGTAAAGAAAACATGCACCGCAGAAAGAGCGGAGCTTCAGCACTTAATGTCTAAAGATCATTTCCATTAGTAAATTTCATACATGGACGATGCGTGCTCGCAAATGGCTAATGCATGTTCAAGAATCCAGAGGGTGTACTGCGACTTTTCTGCTTCCAATAGGGATAACAACATGTATAAAGACTAGATACTCCAAATATATTTCATTTCTTATCATTCCCAAATGATGAAGTAATTATTGGGAGAAATTTGTCTAGCCTATATGTTAGAGATATATACTATAGGTATAGAGTATTAATTACAGTATTAATGCAGTTAATTATACACTCAAATGATAGATGCGTGCAAAGGGAGCTAAGTAGCTGGATTGGTGTAAAAAGGGGGGGGGGAAGGAGAGAGTTAAACCTGCTTTAAAAAATCAGGTGATAAATCAGTTGAAAAATCAGGTGGATAGCGTATTTCTATTTATTTAAAAAATTGTTAAAATGTAAATAAGTTAGCTTATGCCCCCTATTTAGGTGTTACCATCCGGATGGCAACACTTATATGTCACGCTAGATCCATACTAGATTCGAGTTTTAACCATTTTTTGCTAAATAAAAACAAAGATCTCAAACCAGATGAGAAATCACCTGATTTTCAAAAAATCATGACAAAACGTTAGGTAAAAGATCACCTGTTTTTTTACCTGATTTATCACTTGATTTTTTAAAGCAGGGACGGGTTAGAACGTTTTGTTTGTATTCTGTGAAGCAGCTTAAGTTGCTGGCCGTGTTAAACTTCTCTTTTCTTTTCCGCATCTTGCAACATTATGATAATCTCTGTAAACAAGAATTGAATAATCAGGATATCGGTCGCATTTACAAATACGGCTTTCTTTTAAGCACTGCAACAAATAATATGCGAAATCTATAAGTAAGTTCCAGTGGAACTACCGGGTGATGGCAGCATGAGGATACTCAAATTGCCACTAAAAGAAAAAGAAAAGAAAAATTCGAGTGGAGACTATTCCCGCCAATCAAGAAAAAACGTCTGAGCTTTGATATCTTCAAAAGTATTAATATTTCATATTTTTGTTCGCTATCTTCACAAGTCTCTATTTAAATTTATGTTTTAAATCTTTTAAATTAGCTAAATTTTTAGTAAGTTTCTTATTTTATAATTTATATAATTATGCGATTTACTAATGTACCCTTTTAGGAATTTAATTATCTGTGGAACCTTCGGTAAATCCTTTTTATTCTGTCAAAGTTGACATAGTGTTGATTGTACAATGATAATCTTAAAAATATATATCGTATTTATGCTTTTTATTATCTTACCTTCTAAGTCGACATTATTTGTTGTCTTTGAATATTGCACATCAAATTTATACGTGTAAAGTAATCGTTGCGTAAATCCGTGCATAGAGTGGCTCGGGTAAACATTAAAATAAGGCAGTATTCAGGTCTGCACAAGGTGTCTGAAGATTGTCCTCAGGTAGAGATTCATTAGATTACTACGGTTTTCACCAGTCTGAAAAAATATCATTATAAAACTCATGTTATGTTTTATTGTTGATTACCATAATTTAATTTTTATACTAATATACTAAATAAGTTTTCCGAAAAAACTGGTGTATTAGGGGCATTCAATTGAACTTTTAACCTAAAAGTAAGGATTAATTTAAGAAGTTTTTCCACGGATTTTAATCAACATATAAAGACGACATCTGATGCATCGTTTGTCCTATGTAGGTTCGCCTAGTGAAAATGTAACAATACATCACTTTTTAACCAGAATGGCCATTTTTTATCTCCTCTTTTAACGCTGTAACTTTTGGTGTACATGTTATGGAAAAAATCCTTCCATAGCATTTCCGATAGCCCATGATCTTTGAAACGCCGTCGCTAAAATTCGTATAGAAGTTGACTTGAAAAAGTTATAGTTTACTTTTCGAAAAAAGTGCGTGAGTTTTTGGGATTTTTTAAAACAATCTTTATGTTTCAAGTCCAAAATAGTTTTACTCAATGGTTGCAATACTGATAGACCACACTAATGTTACTAGAAAAGTTGTTTTTTAAGCTTTAATTTCATTTTTTAGTCAACTCTGCATGATTTTTTAACGCCGTGTTATCTATGTCTAGAGATTCGATAACCTTAAGCTCCTAACCTATAAATTCTAATATTGGAGCAATCTATGAAAATTTGTAAACATGAGCTTCTTTCTTTAAATTGTCACATCTCGGCTTCAAAAAATCTCTTGGAACCAACTAAAAAACTAAATGAAAGCCTAAGAGATAAGTTGTATAGTATCATTAGTCAGATTAATGGAAAAAAATTTTGTCAAATCGTATATTACATGAATTCAAAATGACAGGTGTCTTAGATATTGGACACTATTTCCAACACTTAAAGTGCAATATCTTGATTTCTAATGAATAAAATTCAAAAATTCCAACGAGGTTTTAAAGGGTAGATATTGAGTCTACGATCTACGAGTAGTGCAACCATAGGGCAAAGCTATTTGGGACTTAAAACATAAATTTTTATTAAAATAATCCCTAAAATTCACGAACTTTTTTGAAAAATAAGGTATAACTTTTTCACATCAACTTCTATTCCAATTTTAGCGACGACGTTTGAAAGATGAGACTTACAGCTGCTGTATATGGATTTTTTCCCATGTCGTTGGCATCAAAGGTTACAGCGTCAAGAGATAA
The DNA here is from genome assembly GCA_900490015.1 of Megastigmus stigmatizans. Classification (NCBI taxonomy): domain Eukaryota; kingdom Metazoa; phylum Arthropoda; class Insecta; order Hymenoptera; family Megastigmidae; genus Megastigmus; species Megastigmus stigmatizans. The sequence goes on along the minus strand of UELV01177954.1, from coordinate 1,514 downwards.
GATGACCATTCAGGGCTTTAGGGTAATCGGTAGAAGCACCTTAAATATAACAAGTTGAATTGCGCATTTATAATGTTAGAGGAGACGTATGGAGTTCAAAAGACTCCTATCTTACCGTTAAAATCGATAATTGATGCATTTATTGAAATATATAAAAAAAATTTATCTCTGTTAAAATCTTCAAAATATTATTAACTATGATTATGTTTATTTTTAAAGGGTTCCGTGAAGTATAATTTGATATGAAAAATTGTATTTACTTACGAAAAGTAATGCAAATAGAATTATACACGCTTTTATGAATAAAGGGGTTTTAAAAGCGGCGACGCAGTGGGAACACGAAGGACCTGCCTGACGCTACGCTCAATGTCTATTTTATGCTAATTGCAGTTTAAACAAATTTTTTTTAAAAGTATAGAGATGAGCGTTATGAAAATGTAGAATAATATTATTCAACTATTTATTAAAACAGTGGAATTTTCACTTTCAAAGCAAGTGTTACGGTTTGGTAGGGATTATTATTAGGAAAAAAAATTATCTCGGTTTATAAAAGTCGTGTAGTAATGATTTTTTTTTAGTATTTGTAAAAAAAAATCAAGCTTCTAGAATCTGTTGTAAATATTGAACTATCTTGACAATTCAACGAGTTATATAGCTTTTTGTGACTTTAACCCATTAATGCGCAAATGCACATTTTTGTACACACATTTTCAAGCACATAATTCTATTGGAAAAACAAAGTCATTTTTATCCAAAATCCTATATAGGGGGTTTTCGAGGGTGCTCTTTCCGAATCTGCAACTTATTTTCTAAAAAAAAGTCATTAAATGTATTATTTTTGAGTTTTTTAAAAAAAAAACGAAAAATTTAATAAATTTTTTTTTTAAATCAATTTTTGTTACTGTTTCAGTTTTTGGGTAATTATATTACCGGCAGAAATCGCGGTCCGAATGTCTGAAGTTTCCGAAACACTAGTTATAAACCTTTTTTCCCATCTTAGTTTTTCCAAAATGGCGGGCTTTGTGAAACAGCGTAATGTTAAACTTCATGATTTTTTTTCTCGAAATCTATGATCTTAATGAAAAAATGTCATATAACAAAAAAATACTTAGAATCCCTCAAACAATACGTGTGAATTTTTTCAGAAGGTTTTAAGCCAATTTTGAAATTCTTAATTTTCAACATTTTTGAAAAATCAAAAAATGTCTTAAAAACTTCTGAAAAAAATCATACGTGTTCTTTGAATGATTCTAAGCACTTTTTATTCTATAAAAAATTTTCATAAAGTGTATTTTTTTCGAGAAAAAAAATTTTGAAATTATGCGTTATATCAACACACAAAAAGTTGAATGGATTGAAGACTGTATAATTGTCACTCTGCCACTATAAATATGCCACTGTAAAATATAGTGTTGCCCAGTTCTCACCACGGGGAGGTAGACGATGCAAGAGGACCTTCTTTTTTTTTTCTTTTATTTATTTTTATATTTTTTATATTTTTTATATTTTATTCT
>UELV01177953.1:0-39814 GCA_900490015.1 Megastigmus stigmatizans | reverse complement strand
GTATTGCGCATGCGTCACTCCATCGCTTAACGTTCGGAGCTGCCGTATCTTAGAAAAGTAAGGTTAGATTTATTTACAAGTTCGTGCAAAAAAAATATTGTTGAAATGGAGTTTCCTTCAAAGTTTCCTTGCTCTCGTGATTTTTATATTGTTTAAATATATATAGAACAATTATTAATTATTTATTAAATGTTATTAAATAAAATATATTATTACTTAAATATATATTACAAGATATTAAATAAAATATTTACTAACTTTTATTACATATTATATACACATATATTACTACTTATATTACTATATGAGAAGTAATAATATATATATATGTAATATATTATTATTATTACTTATATTACTAACTAATATTTACTATTTACATGATGAATTATTGATAAATATTAAACTATATGCTATGATTAACTAACTATCCCTATAATTAATAATTTACTTTCGCGAGAAATTAGTCTATTTTATCAGCAGATTAACGTCGTTTTTGGGATATTATTAGCTATAAATTAGGCTAAAAAATCGCGAATTCTTAAAAAGTTCACGATTTATTCGCGATAAAATCGTGAAAATTTCTAACAGGGTATTAAAGCTAATGAGCTCTGCATGAATCAGAATTACATCTTATATTTTAGCAATCTTAAGATCGCGCAAATTAGAAATATAAGTATAACAGCATTTATAAACCGCATTCTAGTTGGAACATTTTAATCAAATATTGCATGCTACACTAAATGATAAAATCTGACATAGTAAATAATATACACACATATACTTAATCAATCGTCAACACAATCGTCCACCTATGTCGGAATCTCCACTTTGAACCAGTCTCGCACACGAGTCGCTTCTCTCTATCCAACCGATTCTCCTTCCTCAAACACATTTCCTCCGCCGTCTTCTCTACCTCGTTCTCGCTTCACATCGCAGCTTCTCTCTTTCACCTCGCGCGAAAGAGCAAAACCGGTGTACGCGTGTATGTGTGCGCGCCTCGCGATCGTTACCGCTGATTTATGCGCTCATTCGTTTTCCTGATGCGCTGCCTGCACTCCTCGCCTCCCGTATCCTTTTCCCCTTCCTCCAGCCCAGCATCTTTCGTTTTTGCTCTCGCCCCCGTCGTCCTCGTCTTCTCTTCGTCCTCTTGTTTTGCGAGTTTGCGAAATCCCGACGTGTATCGTTGTGTGTGTATATCCGGGGCTAATTTCGTTAGTCCCAGGCTAGGCCTCTCCTCGGCTCTTTCTTGCACCGGGCGCCCGCGTGGAAAAAGGCGAGGCAAAGAGAGAGAGAGAGAGAGACCGCCGAGCCACGACCTCTTTTATTTTCAATTATGAACGGCCGCGCGCGCCGCTGTTCTCGTCTTTCCTTTTCTCCTCTACTTCTTTCGTCGTTGGCTACCTTTTTTTTTTGTTGGGCGAGTTGGAAAAAATGGCCGCTGCAAAGTGGACTCGTCGTCGTTGTGGCAAGGTCGTCTTAAATAGACGCTGCGGATGTGGTCCTCCGACTTTTCTTTTTGTTCGCTTGTGTTCTTTTTGTTAGGTGCATGGGGTTGCGCTCTGGCAGTTAATCGAAATTTGTTTGGTCTGATGAGGTGTGGGTTTCTGCTTTTTTCTTTTGATGCGAGTAGCGGACCGACGCGACCGAAGGAGCTCTGTGGGAATAATTAATCCTGTTATGACCGTGTGATTAGATTAGATGGAGGTATTTTTTGTGAATTTCTCGCTACGTCCCTGTTATATAAGGTTAGAAACAAGAATAATTATTATTGCCAGGTAAAGGACGCACAAATAATTTATATGCTGCTTCCTCCGAAAGGAAGATTTACGATGTGAAGATTTGAGATGTCATTAGAGAATCATATTTGAACGTCAAGGAATCTATATATTTTATTTTTAAATAATGTCTACATTTTAATGTTCTAATCAGTTAGATCATATTGTGTCGTTCCATTTTTAGTTAAAAAAGGGAAATTTTCTATGTAACTTTATATTTTTTTCAACGGTGTAAGATATCGTAATGAAATTTTATTTCCGTTAAAATTATAATCATTTTGTTATATAATAACTATAAGGAATTATTTTTCTTTTACTTAATAAATAAATTGTGACCGGAATTACCACATACTATAAATAATTCAGGTCATTTTAATCTTTTTTATTTTACCTTCAAATGAAATAAAACATATTCGCAACTAAATTTTTGGAATCGATCATGGTAAAAATGTTGAATATATATTTACACTTTCTCTAGTTTGGAAATTTACATAAAAACAACGCTCTATCTAATTAAAAGCTAGTTACAAAGTATAATATTAGAAAGTATAATATTTGCTTCAAAGCCACAATACATTGCTATTTGATTATCATGTCAATCATTCAAACGCAGAATGTATGATATAATCTCGATCATTTATTTACCATTCATAAATTAAGTATCATTAGGAAACAAATTATTATTTGCCAAACACGATCGAAAACCAGTAATATCATATGGCATCCCTACCTTGATACGTTTCCGAACTGCACAAGATAGATCCGCACATCCCAAGGAGTTCCGCCGCGAATCAAACATCAAAAAGTTCGCCTCTCAAAAACATGCACATCGCTTGGACTCGACTCTAAATTTGAATTTATAGCCTGCACAAGCAGCCCTTTATTATACCTTACCTAAGGGAAAAAGGTACAAGGAAAGCAGAAAACACGCGCACAAGAGAAAACGGGATGGTACGAGGCTGGCGAACAAGGGCCAAGATAGCTCCGTTGTATGCGGCATAGAAACGAGCACAATGAAAAGCGCATCTTGGCAAATTCCTTTTAGAAGACGCGGAACGTTAGCGCAACGATGCTGCTCCTGCTGCTGCTGCTGCATCCTGATCGGAAGTGGTCCAAGTCCATTACGCTGCCGGGGGCTTTTAAACTCGAAACTTTTCGTCGAACAAACCCCGATGCGCCGCCTTCGACTTCATCTTCTTCCTCTCCTCTATACTTTTTCCCATACAGAAGCGTCCCGTCCTCGCTCCCTGAATGTGTGCGTATAGGTACACAAGCACACACACACACACACACACACACACGTACAGCTCGTCGAGGAAAATTCAAAACCGCGAGTAAAGAGCTGCCGCCGCTGCTCTGTGTATATCCCAGCCATCCGAGAAACTCCCCTCTGACGTTATTCGATTTCAACGATGAAGTGTACGCGCCCCCGTGCCAGTCTATAGTATATATGCATATACACAGGCTGATAGAGAGAGAGAGAGAGTGTGTGGGTGTTAGACAAAAGATTTTCACAAGCTGCGTCGGGTGGCTGAGAGAGAAAGAGATGCTTTGTGCCTCCGCCGCGGCCCGCGAAACGTCGGAGAATTTCGATAAGTTTTCGGTGCGCCTCCTCTCGGTCGTTGTTTATGAAAATTCGACGCTTAACTTTGCGAGAGAGCTGCTGTCGTCTCTGCGCTCTTTCTCCGCACAGACTTTCTCTCTCGTGGTATTGATCTCGTAAAAATGGAGAAGACGCAGCCTTTGTGCAGCGAGCATTTCCCAATAAACCGAGCTTCGCGCGCTTTAACCTCTCGCCGCTTATAAGCTTATATATATATATATACACACCTACCGCCGATTAATGCACAATAGCGTCGAAGGTATAAGAAAGCAAAAAAAAAAAAAAAGGAATTGGCGCGATTAAAGTTTCAATCAGCGAAAAGTGCAATGCAATCCGAGAAAAAACCTCGCGGGAGCTTATTCAAACCAGCGGCCGCACTCGCAGCTCCTCGTAATTGAAAGGATGTACAGTGGAGGGAAAGCAGCGGCAGCAGCAGCAGCAGCAGCTCCCATCCATCAAATCGAAAAAATGGCGCTTTTTAATTGCTCGATATCCCCAACGGGTGGGCGAGCAGTGTGTAAACGGCGCTTTAATCCGATTCTCGATAATGTTTAATTCCGCGGCGGTATAGTGTAAATCCCATTGGCCGCGGTTATCTTGGACTGCCAGAGATGCTCGTCACCGGCGCTTAAATTTATCCCGCCGCGAGCGTTTGTTTGCCTCTCTCCGAGCGCCGCAAACGTCAGTCCGAGCTAAAGAACGAAATGACACCTGCTTATACCCGACCGACCGCCTTGTTGACTAATGTGGGGATTAGGATTGGAAAGTTTTATGGCAGACACTTTACTGAATAAATTTATACAAAGGATTTATTCCTTTACTCGTCGGCTTGGACTTTTGAGAGAATTCAGGAATATATAGGAGAGGTTATACCGCATATATCTAATATTGCTAACTTTTCGTTTACAATGGTATCTATTTATCAAGTTAGATCAAATTAATATAGTATTAAAAAGTAAAAAAAAATAATTTTATTATTAAGACGATATTTAAAGACTGTATATGGAAAACCAATTTTTATTGCCATTTCAGTAAAATAAAACTGGATTTATTTTCAATTAAGATTGGTGCATCTCTCCTAATAAAGCAAACATCGTTTTCGATGTATTTTATTAAAACAATACACAGGCCAAACTATTTTATACAAATAAATCAATTCACCGTATTGCGACTGCATACTTGTATGACATCAATATTTTTTGGTCGCGGGTCTTGTTATATCGAAGGTAAATAGAAAAATTCCGATAAAATGTTTTCGCGTATACGAAAAAATCTGATATTAATCGATTTCCGCGGAGCATATTCATTTTCAATTTTCGTGTACCTATATCCATGGTACATGCTCGCAAGTCATGTAAATATTTATCGTGCAAAAAGCGCTGCTTTGTATACTCGCAAGTATTTTTCATTCCTACGGTTCGGCGAAAAAAATATTCGATACACACAGCGAATCTGTCCAGTAAACCAATACACATCGTCCTATTGCCGAATCTACACCTGTACAGCGATATTGTTTTTATTTTAATTCAAGCTTAATTTATACCATACGTATATACATTGGCATATTCGACATCCAATTATAGTTTATCGCTACAAATGCCTCTAGGTATATCTGTACTATGTTTAATTATTACTTAACCGCGTGCATTGGGTCGCAGTACATTATTCAGTTTAAGACAACTGCATATTCTCGATTGACGTTTCAGGTGGCGCATTGGTAATTACTCATTCGTATCTTGATCGATGAACTCGTCGGCTTAAGCTGGCATTTGCATTTGCTGCAGCCGATTACCGCTTCATTGACGAGTATTGTCAGCTGTGTATAATGACTTTATATATGTACATAGACACAGACGCGCCGCACACATTCACCTTGTAAATTTGTCACATCAACTGATCGAGATAATCTGTTTTCTGTTACAGGTGAGTCATGCACAATTGAGCCCTTGAGACCAGACACAGTAAGTTAGTGCATTACATAATTAAAATCTAAGTGAGTTTAAATCAACTTAAAACGAATGGTACTTTTAAAAGAGTTTTCGAGAGGAAAGCGCTAAAGTGGTCGAGCGTTAATTGTCGTAATTTGAAAAACTTGGTCCGGTAAACTGTGTCAAAAGCTGCTTGTATATATAACGAGCTTAGCACCTTTTTTTTTCGGCGCGACGGAAACAGTGTACATTTTGTCACACGGAATCTGCGCACGACAAACCGAGCTACCGTATACCGCTAATCTTATATTGGTCGAATGAAGATGCATAGGCGAGTCACGCGCGACTCCGTGCAGCAGGCGAAATTTACGAGGGAAAAAAGTCGCGAGCTCGTGATAAATCTGTCTGTCTCTCTCTCTCTCTGTTCGTGCGGCGAGTATAATCCAAGCGATGTTCTGTGTGTGCGATTAAATATTATTAACTACTGCGGGGTAGTGCGCGGGCATCGGGTATTTGTAGCTGGAGTACGGCAACTGTAATTGTTGCGACTTTTACGCGACCATAAACACTTCAGGGTTTGATTGGTGGACTAGGGACTGTGTATATACGTGGCTCGCGTTAAATACTGTAATTAGAACGAGTTGTCGATAAGGAGCTGTCCCGCGATTGTACGAATGTCTCGAGTCCTTGATTAGAGGGAATTTACAAATGTTTTAAAAAAAATTCCTTCCGCGATTAACTCTTGCCGATATGACTGTCAATGAATTGTAGATAAGGGTTATTAGTCGGGTGCAAACGAAATATTTTGAACGGTATAATGGATACAAACTATGATTTATATATTAAGTTTGAAATTGTTCAATTATTAACGTAGTTTGAAGCGGTAGTCAAAGTCTTTTCATGTAGTTATAACGTCACACTAAATATTATAGAAAACATTATAAAAAGATTACTTTACAAAATAATTTTGTGCAGCTTGATCTAATTTAAAAGTTTAATTGAGAAGGTCTAAAAGTTTAAGACGATAATTATACATTGCAGTGTAACTTATATCCATCCGATCCGTTTAAACTTTTATATACATATATACAGTATGCGTTATCCCAATTCCCGATTTTTCATTAAGATCCCAAAAGTCTTTCCTCAAAATTCAACATTGTAATCGCGCTTTTTTTATGATTAACCGATGATCCCGATACGCGCATCATTTCACCGAGCGCATCTTGTTTTAATAGTTTTTTCTCTTTACCTCCGCGCGATCTCTCATCCCAACGAAGAGCCGCAATTTAGATTGCACTTTACGTACTCGAGATAACCCCGCGTTCACCGGCTCAGCTTCTCTACCCCCGGAACGTTGCAAAATAACCGACGAACAAACAAAAAAAAAAGCAACCAGCTATGTAAACATATTTTTTTCAACGAAGCAACCACGAGTCTCTTAAAGAAGCCCAGTAATTTTCTCGGTCTCTCACCGGTCTCTATCCGTTCCTCTACGAGGCCGCGCGAGTGGCGCCTTATCAGCGTCACGTACCTTTCGCGCCACTTCCACATCGTAAACCGCTCGACTCTGCTCCGTGGCTGCGTATAGCGTCTCCGAGACTTTTTACGAGGGAACTCCCCCGCGTCGTCGCTCGAACGTCCTCGAATCACGCGCGGTCCTAGACGCGAGTCGCAGGAAATTCCCAGACATTCGACTCTCTCTCTCTTCTGCCGGACGCACGCGACTCGTCCTCGTCATTCGGTTTTCGAAAGCTGATCCCCAAGACTGGATAGGGTCACTCGAACGAGTGGCGCCCGCATTATTTTCCGCGACTTTGACGTCTATATAGCTCCTCCTCGACGTTAATACATTATGCTTGGGCGCGTGAGGTACCGTCGAGTTTGCGTTATTGATTTGTGGCGAGGATGTTGCACTCCAATCGATCGATAATAACTAACAATACTTGAGTATTTTGGTGGAGAACTGTAAATTTTTTATTTTGTCGGTTTATTACATCGAGGATTATTAAATGATTTGCCATAATTGATAAGAATTAGTATTGGCAGGATCCGCTGTATTATAAAAGGCAGGATCCTTGGTGAATCCAAATGGGATTCTTTTTAAATCCCTAAACCTTCGACACAAAAATTAAATGAAGTTAATTCAAATGCAAATGCGGTAGAATTTTCGCTTCCTGCGAAAAATACAATAACGCCTCGCCAGTGCAAACGAAGAAGAAGAAAAAAGTGTAGCGTCTTAAAAAATTGCAAGGCTCTGGAAAGCTTCTTAAAGACAAAACAGACTTTCTTCCTCTCGCGTCAGTACCGTAAATTAGTTTCGAGTTAATCGGTGACGGTGTCGGCGTTTCCCACACGCACCGCGCAACGAGAGCGAGCAGGACGCGTAGAGCTGGATGACAGGAAGATGGAGAGAGAAAGTGAGGAGCAGACAGATAGAGGAGAAAGAGCGGGAGGGAGAGAGAGAGAGAGAGAGAGAGAGAAAGACAGGAAGAGGAAGAGGAAAGGCGAGATTAAGAGGGCGAGGGGCATAGCGCAGGATGAAAGCGGTGACGGCGATGGTAGGGGTAGACTGGGGAGAGGGAGGGGGGTGGGTGGGTTCCAGAAAAGGGATAATTTACATTTTAATTGCACGAGCGAAGAGCGAGAGAGGAGCTTCCAGAAGCGAGAGGGACATCGCGAATTGCGTTTGCACTCTCGGCGCCCTCGGAGCAGCGGCTGTAGAACCCGTATATGTATATATATATACCGATATATAGGATATTATATATATATATATATATTCGCGGACGCAGGAGCCAAAGGAAGCGTCTGCGTCGTACACGTGGGATAGTCGGAGGTGGTTTTAGCAGGAAAATTGGCGGCCCCAGGTTTCCGCGGAGGCCTTATTACATTCCGCGCCTCGTAAAATAGAAGCTGCGGCGGCTTCGGCGTTTATTTTCCAGCTTCTCCTTTTGAAGTCCGCTTTCTTCCGGCGACCGCTACCGATTCTGCTTGTTTGCGTTGGAACGAGTATCCGCACCTATTTCTTCCTGTTTTTTTTTTTGACCTCCAGACACGAGAGAGCTGGCTGCAGCAACAGATGCGCGAAGTTTGGTAAACGGCGATATAACTCGCGCGAGTAATGCCCGGAAAGTTTGGCCTCAAAGTCCTATTATCCCGTGCCGACGCGAAACTCGCGTGCAGCCCCTTTCCACGTGGCTATTAATAAATTTCGCGCGACCCTCTTTATTAGCCGAAGCCGTAGAGCGCAACTCCTGTATACGCGAGAGAGCCGTGCAGAATGGAAGAGGATAATCGATAATCTAGCAGGTGTAGAGCACCGGACGAGTAACCGCGAGCCGTTCCCTCCTGTAGAACACCCGGATTCTGTAACGTGGATTTAGCTCTGTATAGGGCCAATTTTTTTTTGGGGGGTAGTAATGGTGTATATTTTACAATTAAGGTTCTCGAGGAGATTCCGTCGAGAGATTTATAGGAGGTTGGAAAGGATTTTGTATTTTTCGGAATTTTCATCACGAATAAAGCAAAATGCAGGATTCAATTCATAATTATTTCATATTTCATGGAAATATTTACTCCAACTTTTTCTGGTTCGTGAATAAAAAATTTAATTATCAATTAATTATTAAATTATTAATTAATTATTAAATTATTTGGTACTTTGAAAATAGAAAACGTTGCAATGATTTTATATAATAAAATCGGATGGGTAATTGGAAAGTAGGACAGAAACGGTTCACTGTAAACAGAAATTTGCCTTATTATTTTACAAATTTTAGAAACAATTAAAGAATTATTGGCACCATGAGAATTGTAACCAGTTTAGATCTTAGATCTTGTAATTATTTAGAGTAATAAATTACTACACGTACGGTTTACTCGTCCATTTATTGTGCACAAAATAAGAGTTGTAAAATTGAAATATCTTTATTTATAGCATTCTTGTAATTGAAAAACATGCATTCCATTTTCACATTGAAAGCTTTTTAAAATGCATTGATGCTGTAAAATGCATTTTAAGATAATTCAATACGGGTTTTACATAAGGTATAACTGTATCTTGGTCGTATAATTTGTTACAAAGTTCCTGTAAATCCTTAATTGGTCTGGCGTGATCATGCATATTCAAGAGTATAAAATCATAATACTGTATTCTTCCTATCTATTATCTGTGCACATTTTGAACTATAAGAATTTTACTAAAATTTTTTTTATTACAAGTAAGTTTTCTTTCATTTTCTTAAAAGTTTATTCCTCATTTCATTTATTTAACTAATAATTACCATTTAATCTAACATATTTTTAAAAATAAATCTTTTGTATATTTTATAGAAAACCAACTACGATATATTAAATGAACATTTTTAAACAATATAAAATTTAAACAACATTGATACATATTTTATGTATAGACTATTAAAATCAATTTTATTTACATTTCACTTCATAGTATGTATTACAAAAAGATTCTATCTATATTGTGAACATATAAGTAAATAAGTCCTTTTGACGAGTATAAGTTTTGTAGCATAACTATAAAACCCATATCTACACTCTAAAAATTGAAAATATTTACTATATATTATCGTAACATTATGTACAAAATTTGTATTTCCAATATTATACGAATGTACTTACAAGTCTTACCTAAAAACACTATATTATACATTTTCAATATAATAAATACTTTAGAATGACTGTAATTTTGGTCACTGACGTTCAAGATTTTCATCTTTATTACAAAACCACTAGACATAAGTATGTAGCAGAAATATCGTCTTTACGTTCGCAATTACAAAAATTTTCTCGTTAATATTGATTGAATCGTATATCGAACCGAAGAAAAGCGCACAATGCAGTCAAGCAAACAATGCTTTTAAATACATCCGTTCCCCCAACACGCACACCACGGCACACTACCACTGCTGGTGCTCGACTTTCGCGTCTTCTCCCTGATACCCGCCTCTCGACTGCTGATCGAATTTGTCCTTTCTCTTTCCGAATTCGTCCCGTTACCCTCCATCGTCTCGCCCCTCGTGAGATGCCTCTCCCTAGCGTTTTCCACACTTCTGCTCCGAGACGTTCTCACCGAGCTCACCGACGGCCGTTTCTTCGCGCTCAAGTACAGCGACACCCTCTTGGTCTGATCCTTCTTGGGCGATTCCTGTCCAGAGGAGGAGGATCTGCTCTCATTTTTGTCATCTTGAACCTCGCCAAGCCGAGACTTCACGCTGACTTTTCCTGGGGATTCCGGAATATCTTTTGAGGTGACGCTCGTCTGTTTCTTCAAATTATCCTTGCGCCTCTGCGTACTGGGTGATCTGCGTTTCTCCTTCATAGATCCTGATTTATCTTTGCGAGAACGTCGTTTCTTTGGGTGATCCGGTATCGGCTGATTGCTTTCCGTTGTCGGGGTTCTCAACTCACCTTCCGCTTGAGTTGTTGCTGCCTCATCTTCCAGCGAGGTTTGCGTTTGGGCTGGAACCTTCATGGACGCTGTGTCGTAATACATCCTCATACCTTGTCCAGGACAATAAACGGCAGCTCCTCTTGGCACGAATGGAACGTTTTGGTATAACCTTGGAGTCTGCGGCTGAACGGGTGTCGTGCCAGTCGGCATTCTTCGCAAAGCTTCAAGCTCGTACGGTGTCATTGGTGGTATCTGTAGAGTATGCGGACTAGGTGTTTCGAAAGATGTAACTTGATATTCTTGCCTATCCCCAGTTTGATCAAGAAGCTTAGCTGGTGGAATCATCAATCGCAGGCGCTCCAGATCCTTACGCTTGCAAGTGCCACAGTCTGGTTCCGTAATGTTAGGACTACTGAAAGTAGGTTGCACTCTAACCGGATTCGAGTAGCTCGTTGCGGAAACTGGACTCTCGCATACTTGAATAGACAGGGGATGCGTCACAGGACTTTGTCCCTCTGTTCGCATCGGAAAATTCTGGTAGGCTTGCTCGAAATTCTGGAGGAATGGATTATTGAACAATTTGTAGTCTATTGATGGCAGCTTTGGAATTTCTGGAGTATCCGGGCTCGGTGATTTGCGAATCGTGGGTGGTCTCAGAGTCACAATCAATTGACTTTTAAAAGGCTTAGTTCTCAAAGGCATACTATCCAAGGTATTGTCACTTTTAGCGTGATGATCGTTACTCGACAACTTGAGATTTTCAGTAAAAGAAAGTCTTGAACTGAAATCCTGGCAGGACACAGATTTGGTCAGAAGGTTACTGGAAGCATTACTGGAACCATTGTTTCGTACGTCTTCAATGATTAGCAGATTTTCCGAGCTAAAAAAGGCCTTCGCATCTCCTCTCTCTATCTGGGTTTCTCCATTATACGGGATGGCTCCATTAACGCATATATCGGCGGAGCCTTTCTCGCAATTATACCGACCTCTTGATATCACAGTCGAGACAGTTCTTTCACTGCTCGGGCTATTACCGTTGTCGGAGTGCCCCGTCGTCGTATTATCGTCCATCGACCTGACGTCATTCTCCCCGTTATATGGAAACCTCGATTTCGTGGGCAACGGCGCGAAGAAGTGTCTCGGTCTGTTGTCAATCGACGTCGATGCATCCGACATCGCGTTCACCCCATCCATCGTCCGCCCGTCATCGATCGATCGCTCCAAACCGGCCTTTCCCTCGCTGCCATTCCCCGGGGCTTTGTTCGAGATATCGAGGCCAACATTATGAGCGTCTCGAGGCCCACTGGTATGAAACCTATCCGCGTGCTCCTTGAAAAAAGCTTTCCTCCTCTCGGCCAAACTCGGTACAGCTGCAAACTTGGCATATGGCATGGAGACGAAGGCCTGGCCGTTTTCCACCACTCTCATGTCCTCGGGCGGCTTAAGTGGCAAGTCCTTTGACGAGGCGAGGCGAGACTCGCGGAATGGCGATTGTGTCCCCGCAACTAGCGGAAAGTTCGTTGCAGTTATTGGAGCAGCCCCCGAGGGCAACATGCTCACGCTGCTCTGCCATCCTGCAGGCGGTGGCGGTGGAGGAGTTCCCACGACGGGAGGATGAGGATAGTTATGTGTACTTATATCGAGATTCGAATTCAGAGCTGGCGCTCCCTGGGATGCTAGTGGAATTGCGGCCTGCTGACTTGCACTGCCGCCGTACATTTGGGAACAATTCGTCATTAAAAGGCAGCTTCCGTCTATCGGCACGATGTTTGAGTAGCCGCTCGCTTCGCCCGAATTTGGAAAGACAAACGGACAATCGGTTTGGTAACCGAAACTTGTCGTAGTGAGTGGCTCCTTTTGGTCAAAGGAGGTCGTGTGGTACGGAAACTGATTTTGTTGAGACGATGGGAGTTGTTGAACAGGATCCACTCGAGACAACTGCTCGCTGGACTCTTTCTTACTTTTGTCCTTTTTGGGCTCTTCCTCCTCGTCTACTACCGAGAGGTCGTCGAAATTTATGCGAGTTCGGTGCTGTGTCGCGTTGTTTATCTTCTCCGATGAGATTTTCTGATTCTCGGCGTTCTCCAGACGCTCTTCCTGATCGTGCTCCTCCTGGGTTTCGTCATCATTATCTGATACGTCATCGTCGATGTCGTCCTCATCGTCATCTTCCTCATCGTCATCCGAATAATCCGATCCAGCTTCATCCTCTGAGCGGTCCTGAAAATAAGAAAATATTTAAAATATAATCCAGACAATCTAATAACGTTATAATACTTTAATTTTAAGATTTTTCTTACTACATCAATAAAATGAAAAAGAAATCATTTACAAATTTGTTACTGTGTGCAAAGGAAGTTTTATTAAACTAATTATATTTCAGTCAACAATATTTTTAAGAATCAGTAGATTGTTCTACTTTAATTAAATTTTATAGATTTATTACTATTAGTAACAAAGCAACCCTACAGGAGAAAAAAATTCGGTTGAGGTACTGATAAAAAAGATTGGTATGAACAAAATATTTAATACTTTATTGAACTTGTTATACTTTTATTTGCTTTAAAAATACAAAAAAAAAAAAATAAATAAAATATTTAGGCTTTATGTACGATAAAATATATTTGAGTTCAATCAAGTACTTATTCTGAAATATTTAGATTAACTGGCCATTTATCAGATATTGGTTTCTCTTATAAAGAACAATTCTTCATCGAAAAATATGAACCGTTAAGCATTTTTATATTCTTTACTAATTAAATTAAAGTGTGTATTGAGCTATTTATTTTCATCGGAGCATATTTTTACGAGATATTGCGAACGATGGGGAATTTAATAACTTCAGGTATATGAGTGTTTTTAAAAGCTTCCAGCCGATCTTTACCCTAGAAATTGCTATATATTATCTCTCACTCCAAAGGAAGCGCTCGCGTCGGTAGGTAAACGATTTTATGAGAATGCAGTCTTCGCGCATCGGCAATATGTTGCAACTTTTTACGATACGCCCCCGTAAATGAAAGCCCATAAAATACTTCATATACTCGTGTACTAATAAATTTTCTTGCCGAAAAACTTCCAGACACATAAACTGGGGCATCTTTGCATAAAAGACGTCGCGGAAGTGGAAGCAGAAGAATAAGGAAGAGGAGCAAAGGAAGTGGTTAGAAACGAAGAGTCGAGGGAACAATAATAATTGTTTGCGCAATACGGGCGACGCACGCAGAGCTACGAAACTGTTTCGTGCGTCGGCGAATCGATCGGTGTGACCAGCAGCCGACGGAGAAGAGAACGAGAGAGGAGAGAGAGAGAGAGTTAAAGCCGTTCTCCTCGGCGTCAGCGAGGAAAATAGCGCGTTAAATATTTTACCGCCGTCATTCTGACCCCGCCTAATTGCGCGCAAAGCGAGCCGGAGAGAGATTACCCTTGAAATTCGAGAAAATTGCGGCCCTAAAACATCCGAGCGCCCCGTATACCTCCGCGTTAAACGTTCGGCCACGCGGAATAGGTGCACCGCTCTCGCCCATCTCTCTCCCTCTCTCTCTCTCTCTCTCTCACTCCCCCTCTTTTTCTCGTTCTTTTTAATGCCCCATTCCATTATTTTCATGCTATACTTTCGGCCACTCTAAATATATAACGCGCGCGCGCCTCTCTGATCATTCTCTCGACGTGTATTTATACTGCGACTGGTTTGGCTGAATATGCGCGTGCGTGTGTGTGGACGTTTTTCTAACGCATTTTGCGGACGCTCTACGTTGGGATTTATTTTTTACATTTTTTAAGTATGCACGCGGTGCTCATAATTAACTTCCGTTTTTTATTCGACCCTCTCTCAAAGAGTCGCTCTTCCTCTGTGTGCGCTGCGAGTGCGCGTCCCGAAAAATGCTAGGTTAATTAAGAAATTTCCTTTTACGTAACCCCGTTTGAAGTGCTGTACATTGTAATTTTGATGCTGAAGATTTGTTTAATTTGACGTTTCATTTGTGAAAAAAAAAAAAGTTATTTCCTACGTTTGGTAAAAGTCGCTAATTTAGTAATTAAATGATTCGATTTCGAATGATTGTGAGTTTAGTTGCAGTTTATCAACGTAATTAACTTTGGAAACGTTGGTATTTATCAGAAATTCAAATTTCTTCGTAATTTAAGAAAGTTACTTTTAGACTTATTGACTTTTTGGAGCATTGAAGTAGAAAACGGATATCGAATGCATTCTTCTGAATCGCAGCAGCTCTCCAAATAACTAATTGGTCAGACCGGTAATCTCCTCAAATTAAGCCCCGTAAAATATGCACGTATAAAGTATAATAATTAATTAAATCGAACGAATCTATCAGAGTTAATATTTGTAAAAAGAGTCGAACGTTAAGCGTTTTCTCAATCTCGTCTTCTCCCTTACCGCGAAATCAATAAAGTCAATCAAGGCTTCGCTTGTCTCCCTATATATGACACTGTACGAACCTCGGGTTCGTCGCTCTCCTCTCGGCTCTTCTGCTTCTTCAGGATCTCCTCGAGTTTGTCGTACTCGTCCCGCAGACTCCATATTTCTCTTCTAAGTTGCTCGTTCTCCCGGCGCAGCTTCTTGATGTCATTCTGGCCTAAAACAAACATGCGACGCACGTTAGAAGGAGAGTCTTTTTCCTGGTATATATATACATATAAAATGATACTTTTGCGAAAAAGAAGCGAAAGATTGATGGTGAGAGAAAGCAAATAGGCGAGGAAAGGGAGGAAAAGAAAGCGGGCTGGAAGTGATTAACTGTGTCTTTATCTTTTATTTGACTTATATTTTGACGTCTTCATAAAATTGTCATGGATGTCTGGTTTTGACTTTTTACAAATTCATTCACACTATTTAAAATGATTCATTTCTATGATACTCACTAGAAATTCTTGAAGAAATCAATAAAGTTTTAATTTAATTAGTTCGCGTTAAAGGCTAGTTCAATTACAATTATACAGCCAAAGTAAGATAGCCAATTACATCCTCATTGAAACAAATTCTAGAATAAAAACATTTTGCGATTGAATGTACATTCTGTCTAATTGATGGACAATAAATTCATTTAGTGGAAACATTCAGCTGGTAACTCCAACACCACCAAAATTTCAAGAACATCTCAGTACTATCCCGTGTACTTCCATCTTCGCGGTAACCTATCAAACTTCAATCAATCGCCCTATCCATCTCAATATTCGAAACTGCAGCAATACTTTTTACAACCGCACCCACTTGAGCCACTTGGTTTATTTACTAAACAAGCCCTATTACGCGCAGATATTAGCAAAAGCTTCATGTAACTTTTTACATATAGATTCATGTAGTCTTAATTCACTATTACTCATTATTAAATAAATGCAGGTTAAAACAAAAATCATGTACTTAACTTATTTTTATAAACGTTTAGATATTCTCTCAATAATTCCAATAAGAATATAATAAGAGAGAAAGAATATGCAATGCTAAGCAGGATAACGACACTTATAATGTAGGATAATATATAATATTTCATATGAATTATCTTTACAACATTCGGAATTGTTATTACTAAAATAAGACCCATCTAATTTAACTGATGAGACTGGAGCGATTTGAAGGAATTCCTTAAAAGTATCATCCTGACCATTGGCAGGTATCTCTTTATCAATCAATAATTTTATTTTATATAAATCCAGAGTGAAAGTTGCTGCTTTAAAATATTCAACCAATTATGCTTAAATTGATATTCCGCATGCAATTCTTATCTTTGATTATTGCTTATTTTATAAATAAATTCGTAAAAATAATTTTAATATTTTAATCCATTTTGCTTTCTTTGGATCTTTAATCGAAAACTATTAATTTTCTATTCGATCTAACTCCAGCTTGTCTGTCTTTATTTGTAATAATAAATGCACGGAACTCAACAGAATAATTTCTTTTACAGTAATCGATTTTACTACTTTTGACGATAGAAATACACAGTTTTAATAATAGACTTTTTCAAATTTTGTTAAAAATTTGGTAAAAATATGCCAATGTTGTTAAAAAATGTTTTTAAGCATTTTTTGAAAAATTTATTTTCCACCGTTGCAAAACTAGGAGCTTCCGAGGAAGCAAAAGGAACAAGAGCAAAAACATGAAAAGGAAGAGCAGTCGATCCTCCTTGCGAGTCACGAGTCGGTTAATCACTATATTTTTCTCCTTGTGAGCGAATATGCCACGTCCTATCCTATATACATGTTTATGGATCTCGAAATCGGTTCGATCGATCATTGGAGAGCTCGTCGTCTCTCCATGTGGTTTCTAACCCCTTCGAGCTGCTGTTGCTGCTGCGCGTCACAGAGAGAAGCGGAGCGTGTGATAAATCATCTAACGACTCTCGCGCAATTACTTAGAGGTTCGCTCTCTCCTCAGCGTGTAGTACACGCTTAGAGCGCGTATAATGCTTGTATGTGCAGCAGTGCGTGCGGAGAGACGTTGCGACGACGTGTGGGTGGTCTACTTCCTCTCTCTCTCTCTCTCTCCCGTCGTGTGTCTCTTTATTCCGAGGATTTTTTTTTCTTCCTCCCGACTCTTTGCTTCGTTTACGTCAGCCTGACGTATACCGGCTGCCGCGAGGCCAGATTGCCGAGCGCGTTCAGCCTCGAGAGGGAATACAGATTCGGGCGCAACAGTCTCTCGGACAGCGGGATATTAATATTGATCGCGGATCGTGTGCCGTTATTTAGCTGTTTAACGTTGCGATGTCTCGGAAAACTTTTGCGCTTTTCCGACTGTCCAGTCAGAGCCAATACCGGATAACGTTACGCTTGTATATCTTATTACCTAAATGTTTCAAAGGGCTGATAGAATAATAAAGGTTTGAGATTTCATAAAGTTTGTTACTTAATTAACGATACAATGCGATACCTTATTGATCTATTGAGAAACAATAAAATTTCGAGAAGTTAGTATTTGAACAAATATCGAAGATTCTAAAAAGATGTAGCTCAATCTTGCTGGCGCTCATCTGACAATTTTATTTAAAAAAAAATGCATTAAAGGCAAGCGCACCACTTCTTACTATTTAAATCCCCGAAGAACTGCCGCATAATTTCTGATAATTCCGCGCGCATCCCAATGCATAACAATGAGATTCCCACGATCAATTCAAGCGCTGGTATATACCATTTCTCAACCTGTATATCCTCACTCTAACCCCATCTCTCCACTGATCATTTAAGTTCGCATAAATAAATCATCAATCGCAGAGTCGGCAGTCTTTTAATTTCTCACTGTCTCCCTCGTCGACCCTTTTTCCTTTCTATTTCTCTATTTTTCGCTCTCCCCATCTCTCTCTCTTTCTCTCTCTCTCTCTCTCTCGCTCGCACACTCTTTCTGTCTCCTTTAACTCGATAGAACGCGGAGAGATCGCATCGGTTCTTCTCGGGGAATCCGGGAATTACATTTTCCCTGTGCACTCGTGGAGCGGCGGTGGACGGAAAAGGACGCGGAAAGAAAGGAGAGAAAAGTAATCGTCGCGGCGGTAGTGCGGCGGGTCTCGGAGGCAAGTAGAGAAAGGAAAAAGGACATTCGCGCGCGGTGCAAGGGCAATACGGCAGACGCGCAGGGGCGAATGGAAACGGAGCGAAAGTGTTGTCGTCCTCGACGTCTCGCGCCGAGTGAGAGAGTCGGAGGAGGGAAGGAGAAAGTGTATCTATTATATTTAGAATTCCATTGCACGAAGAGGGGAAAGTAGTCCGTGAAAAATTGATAAATTAGGTAATAAGATGTACTTGATGGATTGACCGATGATCGTGTTGATCGCTTTATAAAGCTCTTTACGGTAACATTAATATTCGTTTAGAAGGTACTATTGGAGATCATAATCGTTTATTTACATGAAATGTAATCTTTTTATGAGATAAGATTTGTATTAATTTAAACTAATTTTTAAGTTTCAATACTTAATATATACCTAGCTGGAATTCTTAACGATTTGGGAAATTTTGATTTATCTTCATTTATTTTAAAAATACGATAAATCCCGATTCTCGCTTTGAAAAGGTATTATTAATTATCAATCCAGTGTTTTTTGATTAATTTTCAATGAAAAGAACTCTTTTCAATATTAATTACATATTATAACTTGTTGAATTCCAAATTTTAAAATATATAGTTTATGGCATTCTAACTTTATAATAGAATCAATAACTTTCACAAAATCAGTATGTAGAAACTCAATATCGATTCAACTTCTAGAAGAATGTCGATAGAGGATTCGAAAAGATTCAAGGGCGAGGTAAATGAGACGGAAAAAATAAAGAAGTCGAAAAGGACGAAAAGAGCGTTGAATAAAGCTACCTTTCCGTGCGAGTCGTGCATAGGTCGGGGGAAAGCAAGGCGAAGATAAGCGTAAGAGTTCATCACGTATCTGTCTGTACGCATGTGTGTGTGTGTGTGGCGGGACTCGCACGTAAAACAGTTGGAAGGTGTGCGAGAACGGGAATTACTCGGTGGCGTGTACCTCTCCCAGCGGGCCGATTTGCGCGACCAAAGAGACGAGCTCGGAATCGGCTCCCTATACCCCCCGATTGAAGAGTAGCGCGCTGCTGCTGCTGCTACTGCTCCGCACTCGTATACTCGTTTCGCATGCCAGTCACGAGTTGCGACTGGGGCGGATTTTTGGATTTTCAACGACCAAATTATTCCGCTTGCTACGGCTCTTTTTCTCCCCCTCTCTCTCTCTCTCTCTCTCTCTCTCTCTCTCGCTGACTGTCGGCGCTGGTGGAGTTATATACGTTTCAAGTGATTCTCGCGAAATTCGGCGTTAGGGAACTTTTATTTTTGACATAGGGAATCGGTAAAGAATTTTTGGATTTTAGAACTTTTGAGGAATGACGTATGTTGATTAATGATATCTTTATTTTTTTCGAGTTATCTTGCGTTTTGAAATGTTAAAAACGAAAATATTGGAAACTGACTGCTAAACAACAACTTATTGTATGTTCTATGATTAGTTTTAGTTAGTTTCATTTTAGCATTGAATGTAACCATAATTATTATATTTTTAAATGATGCTGAAAGCTGTAGTACTTTAAAAAGGCATTTTATATTTGCAAAAGAGAATTTTCAGTTTCGGGGGTGACGTCCACCTTAAAATCTTGTGTGAGAGAGTTGTTCGATATATTCTCCCTTTTCTATTATATTATTTACAGCACTCAGAAAGCGTAATCGGCTTACGGATTAATTTTTTTCAAATGCCATACGTAAAATTTTTCTCTCCTGTAAAAAGTTTCAGGACGGATTATTGACTTTGCTTGAAAATAAGAAGGCCTGGAATTGGAAAAGATTAATGTCTACCCTTTATGTTGTATAAATAAAATTATGGTCGATTGAAGCACATACTTCTATTATATTTTGATTTATTTTGATGCACTCAAATTGGTAAGCGTGAATTTTCGTTACATGCGATAGTAAACGAACATTATTTACAAGCTACATTATGGTATGCGATATATGGATTAAAGTTAAAAGTTTAATTTCACTGTGTATAATTATAATTATTAATCGTATCAAATTGATCGCTGCATGAGATAATCATATACGATATTCGTACTGGTTTACGACAGCAGAAATTGCAGCTCTCTTTATAGACAATGGCACTTCATTTTATTCTGTATCATTTTTATGTTCGTAAATACTATTTTTTAATGCAGTATTTACATATTTTACCATGTTTTCATTAACTTGCTTTTTTTACTAATAAAATGAATGCGTTTTTATTTGATAGCTGAAATCGCTTCACTCATTAAAGTCAACTTGTATATTTTACTCGTCTAAAATGAGACACTAAAATTGTCGTTTAGGATTGAAGAAAATATTGATTGAGCCACGTTATTATAGCACTCGCAACTACATCATAAAATGAAACAGGTAGGCTTACAGGTGAATTCGTTCGAAATAGAAGACCAGCATTTAATTATCTAATACATTATTTATTATCCACTCGTAAATGAATAATTAACTAATATTCAAGCAGAATATCAAAAACTATACATCAAAGCGTTACACGATCCTAGCCCGAGCGAATATTTCGAAATCGCCGATAACACTTTCCCGGAAAGCCGCGATCGCTCGGCATTACCTAGCACACCTAAATTACAAAATTAATAGCGAACCACACGGTAGCGCATCGCGTTTCGCTATGAAATAAATCACGCACGCCTAAGCGCATACTCGCACACTTGGCCGTCGCGCAGAGGCTGTAGCATTGAATCTCGCCCACCACTGCAACGCTTGTATACACGTATACATGCAAATGCACACGGTACGCCATTAAGGAAGGTCGAGGAGAGCACAGGTATATATATAATATATTCCGGTGTGTTAATTCGTTACGTCGCGCGGATAATCTCAGCGATGCGCGAGCAGACTGTCGCACTGAGTTATACAAGCGAGAGAAACAAGTGTAAATCAGGATTATATCCTCGTGTGCAGGCGTGTAAAAATCCTGATTTAAATGTGTCGAATCCGATCGCGGTTCGTTGGGAGGCTTCCTATATTTGGATCTTTGGTGCAGGCGAGGAAGTGTCGAATTCCGTTGATGTCGTTGAGAATTTGCGTGGGTAGGCCATTTTCGCTTGGCAGGATACTTTTCTAGTGTGCAATGGCAACTCTTTCGATTCCTACATCTAATCTAAACACTGCTCATAGTTTAAGATGCCGTTAGCCTGAATCGAAAATTAATCAAGAAATATCAATTATTTTTAAAATTAGCTCAAAGTACGTCATTGATCGTCATTGATACTTTCAACAACCAGCATTACCTCAATTAATCAGTCGAGTCAACCACTCGCATTAAAAAAGCACGAAGAGAATCGCGATCCTTCCAAACGAGCGATATACTTTTGGAAGCAACGCGCGATTCAATGCCGCTATAAAGACTTCTTTGTCAGTTTTCACAAATGTATAGGTCGTTAACGATCGCGGCGGGCCCGTGTATACAGAGGTTCTCTCTTTCTCTCCACCTTCTTTTATTTTCCGGGGCAAAGCTCATCGGCACTTCATCGACACCTCGGCACTGCGGCTCGAGGCTTTCAAAGGAATTGCGGCCACTCGTACCGCGCATCTCGCCCGCTTGTAATTTATGAAGCGCGCGCTTAATCAGCATTGACGCCATAAATCATCGGAGCCTGCGCGCCGCGGCAAAAAGAGACGCTGCAGCTTGCGCTTCGTTTTCTTCGTCTACTGCAGCCACCCTCGTAGCTCAGATAGATCGTAAAGAATGTTTCGGGGAGTATTTATGGCCTTGGCGCGATAACTAAGAAGAAGAGGGTATACACATATACGCGCTTCTATGGTGCAGGATCCTGTCGCGCGTCTCTTTAATGACGGCGCTGGGCTCTCGACATTGTGCTTTCTAAAGAATCACTTATCGCCCTTGCAGCGACTTGAACGTCTCCTTTTGCAGCGATGTACCTTGAGAATTTTTTTTTTTTGGTTTGGTGGCGTGAGTATTGATTCTTACACGATGAAAATGACCTCTGTAATTTGGCGAATGGCCAGAAGGGTTTAATGTTAGTTTTTCCCCAATTTTTTAAAATATACTAGAATGCCGATAAAGGAATTTTATATTTTATATATTTGATAAAATTGAAATTTTCACATTTTAAAATTAACACAATAGCTTGTACTTCTTTGCAATTCGATTTTTATTCGACTCTTTTTAAAATTTTTCCATTTCCCCATTCCAATGTTCGTAGAAACCATTTAACCTAACAAACTCAACCAATTGCACACAGTTTTAGTTTGCACTCGCAGTCTCTTCGAGCCTTGAAAAAGGTACGTCTAATTCATTAATTAAAGTCCTTTAAGCCGTTATCAGCAGACCACGTGCACTACATATATATATCGCCGCAGCAAAAAAAAAACTCTCGGCGCGCAATCCTTATACCCCAACAGCATTACTCAGGTTGGCCAATCGAGCCGTTGACGCTTTGCTCGCAGTTTTTCTCTCTCTGCCTCTCGGTATACATGCCAGCTGCACCAAACAGCGGACAGATAACAATTACGGGCACCGACCGCAATTAGTTTTCCTTCCTCGCTCCCAGACTTTTCATCTCCCTTTATTATTTCTCTGTGCAGAAGAATGTTTTTTTCAATAGCGGTTAATTTCGAAATAAGCGCGCTTGTAAACAGACACACGGAGTGCACTAACTCGCCAAAGGCATGAAAAAAATTGTGAAACGAGGAAAAAGGAGATGTACTCGCGTTTATTGGCATTGTGTTAATTAGCTAGCTACGGACGAGCTGCGTTGGGGAAGTAAAGGAACGAACGCATTCCATTTGCGAGTTTTTGTATTATATATATATATGAGTATTTTAAATGGTTCCTGTTGGAATTAGATGCTGATTTTTTTCATGGATTTTTTGCTCCTTCGTCATACATTATTTAATGTTTCTAGATAATATTGCTTGCGGCAGGAGAAAAAGCATGTGAAACTTTAAGGGGAAATACTGGACGTCCGATGCAATTTCTATCATTGGATTTTTAATTAAGCAATTTTGAAAAGCTACGGAGCCGCGCACACAAGTTGAACGTCCTCGATCTAAAAATTACAAGCACATTTATATACGAATCTGTGATTACTCCAATCGCATTTATGCTTTGAACCGCAAAGCCCTGTATATAGAATAAAAGCCCGACTAGCGCGGCGCACGACGGTGCAGCTGTAATTAGAAAAAGGAGAGGAGCGCGAGGCCAAGTTCGCTGCCATTAATATTAAAAAGTTGCTCTCCATCAAGCTACGCAACCGCTAACTCGTCTCTCTTCCCGTGGAAATATCTTCGAAATAACATCGCCAGACTGGAATCTTTCTCTCTCTCTCTCTCTCTCTCTCTCTCTCGTAGCAATAAGTTCCGCAAGCCGAGAGAGAGAGAGAGAGAGAGAGAGGGAGAGCGAAAACAGGAGGAAAAGCCGGAGAGCAAGGTTATAAAGCGTCGAGGCACCGAAAACGAATTCAAAGGTCCTTGGGTGAGATGCCGCAGGAGTTCGTCGTCGTCTTCGGCGGCGGCTAAGACTCCGGTGCGCGCGCACTGATCAAAGAAGACGCAAGAAATATTTCTCTTTATACGCGGGCAAGCGCGAGATTTCTCTCTCTCTCTCTCTCTTTCTCTCTCTCTCTTGCGCGCGCGAGAGCTTCCTAGTCAAAGGTAGAAATTGCGTTTCTCGCCGCCCGCGCGTTTCGCCGCTGTATGCGAGAGAACGAACGGACCGAGTGTAACTAAATTCTCGCTCGTCACTTTGATGTCTCGATATTCTTGAGCGAGGGGCGCGAGAAATTCTCGCGCGCGCTCCCGAGGAAAGAGGAAAGTCCGCGAGAGCAGAGAGCTTGCGAGCTTTCACGCGTTCGGAGTGAGAGAAAGCTTGGAGGGATTAGAAAGAGAGAGAGAGAGAGAGAGAGTGAGAACGATGGCAAATATGATATGAAACGAAATCGCTGGAGCCTCGCCCCTCTCTCGGATACTGATTTAGTGTGGTTATTACTTTTTGCCGGGGGAAAATTTATGTTTCATTACTTGGGCGCACTGCAAGCTCCCGGCTAAGAAATAATATGCGCTCTCGAAGTTTTGTTTTCAGGGCTGAAAGAGCAGCCTGTGCACGGGAAATGTGAAAGTGCATTAATGATGCAGCAGCTGCTGCTTCCTGCTGCACTTGCGGAATCGTGTATTCTCGAAATGATGTAAGGGTAGGAAGTTTGTGGGGATTTGTTTTTGTAAGAACACGTTATGATTTGCGTAAGCGAGCAACCCAAAGTTTTTCTAGTCTAATGGGAAAGAAAGACGTCATATTTAATTCATTGTTTAAAGTAAAAAAAAAACATTACATTGATTTACAAAAAATTATATTTCTTTGTAAATTTCAATATGTAAAATAATAACTTTTTACACAGCCAGAAAATAAAAATATCAAAGCTTTTAATTTTTAATGTAATTAACACGTGTTTTATCTTAAACTGTCTAATCGTTACTAAAAATGTTTAATCTTCTCATAAAAAATAATATGAAGCAGTTTTTGTTGTACTGAACTCAATTGGCAAAGTTCCTAACATCAATATAGCATTACTTATCGATGTTTCGTATATATGTCAAAAGTTTATACATGCAATTAACTATAATAAAAATAACCCATAAAGCAAATAATATGATGTGTAAACTGAAATTGAAAGAACCAACTGACACCTATTTTTCTTCGTGATGAATGATTTGAAATAACAGTTTATCAAAAAGTTGTGCATTATAGCAACAGTAAAGTAGCCGAGGCAAAGTGTAGTTGGTATACAATTTCGACTTTCGCGCCGCGCACAAAACTCGAAAATATACGAATAAAGAATCGATTGTCCTCTCTCTACTCGATCCTCGATCCGAATGATTTATTTGCAACGCGCCACACATCTGTACAGCCCGTCAAAGACCGATCGCGCGAAACTGTGTCTTGCTGCCACGCGCAATCAGCATATAACGCGCCAACGAAAACAGACTATCCGCGGCGCACGTCCCAAATTAGATCAGCCAGTGCGTGTACCACGTGCACCGTGTGTACGAACTGTTCGATCTGAAATATCGGGATTATTGTCCCGGATATATATACTATACGTCTAGACGGGGTCGCGCTTGGCTTCCTGATTTCGTTATGTAAGGAGCCGAGGGGAATTCGTCGGGACTGAAATATTGCGAGGGTATAATTGTTTGCGTGCGGGGTTAGGGAGACGCAGAGCGAACGCGCGCTCTTATTTCTTCCTATCGATATAGATTGAACTTGATCTTGGTAATTTATTTCTATTTGGTATAACTGCTGGAACGGTTCGGATGAAGGGTATCAATTTATGTCGGATGTCGAACTTCGATTTATTATTTTTTTTTATGCGTTGTAGTTGTAGGACGATAGTCCTGTTATTTTTTGTGTTTCTTCTCGTTCGTGCAATCTATTAAATTGTTATTGTTAGATTGACAAATTGCTAATTAAATTTGGCATTTCCCTACTTTATCAAGCAGAATTATAAAAACACATATTTTATCTTCCAAATATTTATGTTTATTTGAATTATATTTTTGAGCGAAATTTTATGTTGTTACACAAGTAAAATTCAATATTCTCCCAAAATTATCTCGGCTCATTAATCCCTGAAGGTAAACCGTACATTTTCCTTCGTAATTCAATGAAGGAATATATGATTTATGTCAGCTTTTAATCCCTTTCATGTCCGAATATATGTGGATAAACAATTTAAAGCAATGATTGATACGCCGATATTTTTTTATATACCTTATATTTCGAACTGACCCGGAGCCAACGTACGTTTGCTTTTCAAACAAATTATTCAAATATATACACTGCTTTAACAAGCTTATAAATCTTCCCTATACGGCATTATTTATTCCGAGTGTGGCGAGATCTGTATATTATCGCGAAAAAAAATAAACTCTTTTTTCGTTTTCATTGAGGGCAGATTTGGGCGAGCAGGTATTCCATATTGACAGGATGATGAACATCTTTCGCGATTCCGTTTGGCACCGAGTGTCCGTAAATCATGCACCATTATCAATGCTTTATCTCTCGACCGTACTTTTATATTTTTATACGATATTGTTTCTCGCGATGTATCATTGGAGTTTGCGAATACTGTTCATCGTAAATTGCAATGTTTATATAAATGCTTGGATTTATTAATAAATATATAAAAATACCTTTGACTAATTAAGTGTGCAAACGTGTCGAGACTTTTATGTATTCATAAAAATAATTGTTGAATATGTTGCTTATTTTGAAAATTGAATAATAGCACAGGCTACTTTCTAAGTAAACATTTTGATTCTTTATTACAATGAAGTACCGTCCATATAAATTTAGCATGAGTTATCACCTGAAATCGCTGTGGTGAAAGCTTATGTAGTACTCATTACAGCGCATAAATTACTTGCATTATATTGCCCAAATGTATTTTTTTATACTATTCTCAACTCTAACATCCTGATAATCCATTGATTAAAAATATGCGAATAAAACTATTAACCATAAAAACGACTTGCAAACTCTTTCACCTGCACAAATAAAACTTTCTCGATTCGTCAATAACACCGTATAGAGAGTCTGAGACTAAGGGGGCGCAAGCTAGAAAAAGTATATACACGCCAACGGAAAACATATAATAGAAAGAGAGAGAGAGAGAGAGAGAGAGAGAGAGAGAGAGAGAGAGAGAGAGAGAGAGAGAGAGAGAGAGATACAGAGAGAATAGTAACTTCACCGGGTCTGTTTCACAATATCTGCAGATGGCGTGTACACATGGCTTATATATACGCGCGAGTACTCGCATTTCTGAAGTATATATTCCCGCGCGCGCCCTTCACAATGATAGTTTGATCTTTCAATTCAACAGTGCAGCGAGCGCATGTATATACACATGCGAGTGTTTGCACGTTAACGGTATTATGTAGTTTGTTAGGAGCGAGGGGCTGTCGCTTATGCTCTACCGGTTTCTCGGAAACGTTTGTGTCGATGATAAAGTAATTTGTTACGGTGGTATACTTATATAGGTGGATCGATACCAATGAAAAAAACTGATGTTTGATACAGAACTATAGTTTCTCTAATACTTTCTTTATATCAAAATCTATATATAAACTGCAATAAAATAAGACGTAGCAGTGAAATGATATCTTTAATGAAATATGTCAAGGTCTATTCAGCATAGCTGCTGTAATGGTGATTCCCGATTGAAAAAACGGTACCATTAATCCCTAAACAAATCGGTATACGAGTTCATTTACCGTGCACAGAGAGACAGACGTCGGGCGCAGTATAATTATTTCGCGAAGGCTGCAGTGTAATCAGCATAATTTCGTCGGGCATCGGTCGCGCTCCAAAAGTGGCGGCGGCGGCAGTGCGTACGGGTTAATTACACCGTTCGACGGGGGTTAGAGCATTGATCGCATTTAGAAATGTCCACTTGTCGCCGCGGCACTTAGTCTCTAATCAACTATTGGCTTACTGATTTCCGCGCTCGCGGCGCTCGCACTGGCACTGCATCGCTCTAACTAACTGTCGGGTGACCAGTGATCGCAGCAGCTGCTGCTCGACACAAGCGTCAGAATAATCATCTTATCGAATCGATAATTCGATCGACAATCAGTCGCGTTCTGCAGTGCTCCTTTCATGATCGTCACGATTGGCTCGTCATTCGAGCTGATAAATTTTAAAATATCATTTGTAAATAATTTCAGCTTTGCACGATCAGTTTAAGACTCAAGAAAGAATTGCAGTGCGATATAAATTCATATGTTCATGTATCTTTCATTCATTTACTAAACTTTCTTTTGCACCCACTGCCACATACATATCCGATGATGTCCTCTCTAATGCTTCTAAATTCCTCAGCAATATCGTGGCGCATCTTTGCAAAACAAATCCCTCGCCTCTTACGAACGTGTTCGGCACAAGCGAGAAGAAAAAAAAATCAGTCCCAAGAAATCCCGCCTTAGCGAGCGAAGAATCCCCAACGGCGTGAGACGCGACCAGGGCTTACACGCGAGTTAATTCCCATTCGGTGGTTCAACGATCTCGTAAAAGCAACCGACGGTACGGCGCAGCATCCTAACCCAACCCTCGAATAAGCAGAGTCCGAACCGACGCACGCAGAATCCTCAAGAGCCAATGTCGGATTTTCGATATTCGTTCGATCTCTCGTCCGCGCCACGCGTAGTTTTTTCTCTTCTTCGGCCGCGTACCCCATCTTACCCGCGCTGTACATCGAACTTTATGAGCCATCGGCGTGTAAATCCAGGGACCAACAAGGCCGGGGTATATATGACTTTTTGCGCGCTTACGGACCGTTACACGGGAAATCCGTAAAACTAAAAGGATAGAGCCGCGGATATCGTGGCGCTAAATTATGACCAGTTGCGTCTGACAACGTTATTTCGGCTTTACTTTCTTTGCGCTACACGCCGTGTGCTTTGCCTATTTTCCTCTTTTACGCGATCCCAGCTGCCTCTCTTCTTTTTTCTTTATCAGCGATACGCTCGGGATTTTAGTTTTTCTTTTTTCCCCTATATCTCTTCTTCTATCTCGTCTTTTTTGCAATACTACCTTGCACTAGCCGGGCATTGTAAGATTCGAAAAGTTTCCTAACGTGAAGTACTTTCGTAAGTGGAGAGAGCAGCGCGCGGGTGGAAAAGGTTCGTTGGATGTAGCTTCCCGCTCGAGCTTTCAATCTGTACCTGGAATTTTGAGGCTTACTTAAGGCTTCTTCGCGTTTCTTTTTGGCCAGTTCTCGTTCACTTTTTTTTACTTTCAAATGCTATGTATACTTCGATCGCTTAGCGGCGAAATCGAGCTTTATTGTTTAGGGTAGAAATAATGTGCACTCCGGCATTTGATGCGAATCATTAGTGTTTAATTAGAAGAAGCTGCCTTAGGACTGTTCAAAGTGTTTTTAAAGTTGTATCTCATATGTGTTAATAGCTAGATTCAGCAAGATTGTAAGAGTTAAAATGATAGATTAAGTTAAATTTATTATAAATTTTATCTCGTAAATTTAATAACTCTATTGCTGATTATTTAGAAAATAAACTAATTAAAGTAAGAGCAATTATGTTATCGGCTTACAGTTTATTCATAACCTTAATTTTCTAAATGACAAGAGTCTATCTAACGTAAGTTTTAATGAAAGTAAATATTTGCTTGTTTATACTACAAATAAACGTCACTAGAGCGATGACTCTTCACTTTCTAATCGCAACATAACCATCGATTCTTTCGAAATGATGCAAAGCGAATAGGTAAGGCAGGAAAAATAAATGAAATTTTGTGTGAAAATAATCTGCACGCAATTATAAAGGTATATTAAAGTTTATCGGATCAACAAGAATTTTTTCAAAACTTCCTTTCGCACACCAATTACAGTTTAACACACATCGAAAAGCTCCTCAAAAAAGTCTAATCGGTGCAGAGACCGCAGAAAATTTAGCTCCAATTCACCCATCTATTTTCGCTCGACCATCGAACTGGATTATCGACTATATGAAACGTAAAAATAACAAAGAGAATAAATAACACATTAGAGTGGCACTTGGAAATACTAATGCACTCGACTAGCACATACTCACACACTCGCACACCCACGCACGCGTATATAATAACCACAGAGTCAGACCTACTTTCGCGGCTTTTTTTCCTGGTCCTGCCCCTGTCCCTCCTGTCCATAGTCCCCATGCTCCTATACTCTTCGATGTCCCAACTCAGGACTGAAATGTTCCTCTTCTTCCTCGGCGCGGCGCGGCACTGAATATGCCGCTCTTCCTCTCTCTTTCTCTCTCTCTTTGCGCCTCTGCTCAAATCCTATAGCTTATGTATAGCAGTGGGCCAGTGGCAGACAGCGGTTATTTTCTACCTTCGGGGCAATCTTATCGCTCGCGCAGGCGCCCGTCCGTCGGTTCGCGCTTCAAATATATATATCGGTCGGTGCGTGTGGTGGCGCTCTTTGATACGAGGGTTGCACGAGGAACTGAGAGAGAAGGGGAATTTGATGCGAATTTTTTGATTGAGTACCTGCGTCTGCGTGTGTGCCTCTTTCTCTCTGTAATTTTAGGTTTTGGTTATTTCCGTCTAGATTCGGACGAGTGCCTGTGTGCTTTGGATTCGTTTAGCGCTGGATGATAAAAATATTTTGGGATACGGAGTCGCGAGATTGCGAGAGTTACACTTTTTTTTTGCGGCTACCTGTAACGAATAGGCATTTTTCTTATACTATTTTTGTGCATTTGAATCCTAAATGAGACATTTTTGAATGAGTATATATTGTCCAAAATCAATGAAATATCAATATATTATTTTTAAAGAAAATAATGCGAAGTACGTAGTGAGATACATTGTTTCATAAATTATGGGAAATGACGGTAAATTTAATTATACATTTTCATGGGTAATTTTATAAATATTTAATTTATGCTTATAATTATTTAAGCATAGACCATTAGGATGGTGCAACGAAACCAGTTATAGTTTATAAATATCAGTATTTCCGAAATACTATTTAAATACATAAAAAGTTATAAAATGTGTTTGATGTTATATACGACTTGGAAAGATGGATTAAAAGCATTTCGAAATATCTTTGAGGTCATCGTGTTTTAAAAAAATGTTTTTTGCAATAAGCTGTCCCTGTAATAATAATGATGTCAAATAAATCAGAGGCATTTTTAGACCTTTGAATAACTCTTCTTAATTGAAGCATTAAATTTGGATACGTCTCAAGCGTAAAGGGAAAAGATAAAATGCTGCTATTCTAAAAATAATACTTTACTGCACATTACTAAGTTTTGGTTCGAATTAAGTATCACACATTTAAGTTAAGTTGTTCTGTTCACGGTATACAGGATTTTGAAAAAAGCAATATGATTTTTAATAAAAGATAAACAGATATTTCACTAGAATTTAAAGTTAAAAACAATTTGCGTATCAACTTATAGTTTACAGTTATAGGTATAATTTATCTTAATGTAAAATTATATCTATTTTTTAGAACATAATCTTATTCAAATTTCCAAAGGATTAAAGCACTACTTAATTTAACATAAGATTTGACAGCAATATATCTTTTAATACTCGATACGCCTCTGCACGGCCATATAAGCAAAGAAAAATCATGATTCCATCTAATATTTTCTTAATTTTTGTGTGTCAATGAACACAATTTCATTCCCATCGCTTCACACAGAAATTCTTTTAATCCGATATCCTCATCCCAATTCCAGTCGTCTATCTTTACCCAGCGCAACTGTATTCTAGTTCTCCAGCTATTCATCAAATGCACAATATAAGCACAATAAAATGCAAGCTCGCAAAGCTCCTTTAATCCTCTAATCTTCCGCGCGCGCGCGCACATTATCAGCCTCGCGACATAAACCCAATAACAATAAACGTAAAAAAGGAAAGAGGCTGCCGGAATCCTCTCGCGTATAAACAAGGAATAGTAAAAATAATCGCTCCCGAGTACCCAATCACTTAAAACCACGCGCGCGTGCAAACCACTCGACGTCCACTTTTATTTATCCTTTCACTGTCACCAGAACCCACACACACACAGTACCAGCCACACTTGACGCGTGTCGTGTTTGCATTGGCAACTCGCGACTCTCCAGAAGATTTCGATCGATTCTCGCGGCTGATGGTAAGAGTATTAGGAAGAGAGGCTCCACGTGTTATACAAGACAGA
The DNA here is from genome assembly GCA_900490015.1 of Megastigmus stigmatizans. Classification (NCBI taxonomy): domain Eukaryota; kingdom Metazoa; phylum Arthropoda; class Insecta; order Hymenoptera; family Megastigmidae; genus Megastigmus; species Megastigmus stigmatizans. The sequence goes on along the minus strand of UELV01177953.1, from coordinate 7,864 downwards.
GAGAGTGAGAGAGGGGTAGACGCCCACACACGAGTGCAGTTGGCCGCATTCGTAAATTTTCCCGCCTCGCACCTGCAGCCAGTGCCGGTCGCGACTGAGCTTTCTATATACCCCGATGCTCCTTAGCCCCGCGGCCGCAGTCGCCGTTGATGATGCACTTCTGCGGAACTTTCGATCATTGCTTATAGAGTGAGCGTAATCTCGGAAAATCCTCGTTTGATTTGTTTACGAGCACAAGTCGCTTATATTTCGAGAGAGAACCGTATTTTTACCGTGTGTAACGGGTTTGAAGTCGTTCTCTTTATGCCTTTCGTATACTGTCATTCGGCTGGATTAACATGATGGCGAAAGACGTTATATGATTATTTTGATATTATAACTATTTTATAAGTACAGATTAAGTATTACAATTTAGTACGTCTCTATTATTAAAAAGAAAATAATGCAGTTGAAGGTTTGCGATATATTGCGAAGGAAGTTGTTGACGGTATCTCGTGCATTTATATTTCAACTAGATGAGTGGAAAGATCTATTAAATTCCAGTAAATATTTAGTCATGTGTCTACGAAAGTAAATATAGTGGAATGTAGGTTAATATTTTATTGATTTTAGAAAGGCGCACGCTCGATAACTTCTATTAAAACCAAATATTAACTTTCGGTAAATATTTATTTTAGCATGTGCTTATATTTGGTTCGCCGTATATCGAAAGCAATTTCAAAGCATTTACATTTTCTAGATATCTTCATAATTTCATCATTGGCTTTAGTCAGTGCACTTAACTAAGAACCTTTGACTATTAGTTAGTTAATTTTAGAAATTTTAAAAATTTGTTTATACTCTCTCGAATCAAGCATCGAATACATAATAAGCTATACATATTATAATAAGATAGCAACACTCGATTACGAATGACAGCATACGAATATGTTCATCCCGAACCACTAGGCGAAACTTCATCATTTTTTCACAATAATATAAACACGTGAAAACCAACAATTCATCCAAAAACACAAAATCACAATTATTCACCACCGAGTACTTAAAAAGTAATCCACGTTCGCGTCTTTTCCACTCCACCGCATCACTAAATCTCCGCGGTACAACAAAGCGTTTACCGAACTCAAAAAATCCAGTCACGCAATAAGACCGCCAAATTGGCCTTTTTAATTCACGCACTGTATCCGCGTTCTCACTCCTCGTACGGCATCAGGATGCAGGCACTCGAGGCGGAGGCAATCATCAATTGCTGTAGCGAGCGTCGCGACGGGGACGCGATTTCACGGACGCTTAAACTCCCGCGCGCGTTGAAAACCGCAGCTACAAATGGGTGGCTCTTTGAGGGCGCCAAAGCCACCCCGTGTCTTGGATAGAGGGCGGAACCACACCGGCAGACTCTCCCTATCAATCCTCTACTCTCTTTCTCTCTCTCTCTCTCTCTCTCCGCCTGTACAACAGCTTCTTTCTCTCTTACTATGCGGTAGCCGCGTGATGTTGGCCGGCAAACCAGTCGGCGATCACTGCCTGCTTGTACACTGCCGCCAAAGGCTTTTCCACCTCTTCTTCTCCCTACCGCTAAACTCTATACGTCTGTATCTCTCACTAGCGCGCTCTCTCTCTTTCTAACTCTTGCGAAATCGCTGCTTTGGCTTCGCGCTGCTTCCTCGTGTTTTTCTTTGGCCTCGTCGAGCTTTTCGGACTGATTGTATGCTGGAGATGTTGCAATGCGGATGGAAGAGAGAAAGAGGGAGATGCGATGCTCGGAGAAAAGTGGATTGAGTGACAAGATGCGAGAGTGATTTTTGAATGGGTGGCTTGTTCCGAGCTATTGGCCGCTTGGATTGTTTTGATTGGTGCACTAGTATTTTTGAGCTTTTCCCTAGGCCTTGCGTTAACGTTTACCATTGAAATATAGGTCTAGGATGTATAGATTTCATATTTTTCTAAAGTATGCGTAATATTTAACAAGTTGAGCAATAAGTGAAAATATGAGGCAAGAAACGACATCAGCAATGAACTTTCACGATGCTATAAAAATTTACGATTATATCGTTGACATTGAACAATATACCGCGGGACCCTTTGATGTCAAAGAAGGGAGTGTCATTCTCTAAAAAAAAAAAACTCACAACGAAACGTTCAAATCTATTTAACTTAACCCCCTACAAAAAAAAATCTCTTACCATCCTACACTATACGAGTTTTCAACCTTACAGAAAGTTCGCACCCGCAATGCCAAGGACGTACCGTGATTCGGCGACATTAGCAGAAGAAAGCTCGCTCTCTCCCAATCCATATCGTCTCCTCGACCACCAGCAGCTCTATTAATACACGCCTTCGCTTTCGACTTTCTTTCACGAGCTGCCGGATCTTTATATATATATACATACATGTGTGTATATATATATATATATATATCCCACGGCGGGCCAATTCTTGTTCACGCCCGAGAAATGCCGCACCACAGATACCCCGAACGTCACCGACGCGGTCGAGCCCTCTTCAATGGCGATTCTCTCTCAACATCGGTCTATTTCCATCTAAACTCAGAGAGACGCGTTGCGCCAACGCGACCAAGACGACGACGACACGCCAACTATTTAAATCCGCGCGCCGCAGTTCACGCGGCCGCGAAATCGTTCCGCAAGGTCGAGGCGCCACAGTGTGGAAGCCTTGCGCGCGCCTTCTTCGTGTGTATACGATTCGCGGTATATAGGAGGAGGGGGAGAAGAAGCGCAAACCAGAGAGAAAACGAGGCGAGTGGACGAAGAGGATGGGTAAAGACGCGAGTCCCGCGACGCTTTTACGGGGCGAGGGATTAAGTGTAGAAGGTTGCGGGTGGCCAGACTATGGGCGTGAATGAAGGGAAAGGTCTGGTGTTGGCGGTCACGTGAACTTTTGGACATACTCATCAAGTCGCTTTTGCTGTTTACTTTGATACGTTTTTTTGCGATTCTTATACCCTCTTTTAACTTTGCCTGATGCGCTTGTTTTCAAGCGTATCGTAACGAAGTAATATGTATGACAGGAATACTTCGGTTAATCCCAAGTTTATTGATAATATTAATTGTAACTTAAGTTAGTATACGTTCTTTTAGAAATGGAAATAATGTTTCGTTTAGTTGCTACAGCCGAGAGATAAAGCAGAGGTTGAAACGTGTTTCGAATGCGAATCGAAAACAATTTGATGTGAGTGTAGTTACGATAAGTGTCTTAGAGGCGAATTACGAGCGATATAAAGCTTCTGTGTATGGCCTATCGCGATCGAAGGCCACGAATTAATTGAATTAAAAATGATCGATGGGGATTAAGGTTAGGCAATGCTTTGTCGATTGATTTTTATTTTTAGTGATTGACGCAGCCTCTTAAGCTTGTTTTTTAGTAACAGTCCAACAGAACTATTTTCTAATATTTATTTACTTCGATTTGTTTTTAAAACTTAGCGGCGAACAGCTTTCGACAAGGTTAGTGACTATATATAAGTATAAATTTTCTGCTAAGGCTTATTACATGAGTGCGTTAGATTGACATTAGTTTGGCCCGATGCTGTACTTCACTAGTTCCACTATAACAATGATTTCATAAAAATCACTCAATCTTTTAATTCACAACAGTTCTAACATCAAAACAGCAATCGAACAAAATGAAATCCATACACTGAAATGTCCAAACGAACCGTACATTTTCAATTGACGCTAAACGTATCCAAGTCATACAGAGCAATAAATGGACAAAAAAAAAAGAAAGGGTCCGGTGCACCACTAACAAGAACGAATAGCGAGCGATCGAGAGAGCACACCGGCGCGTACAGTAAAAAAGGGTGCTGCCGGCGACGTGGCGGCAAGAAATAAGTCGCGCTTAGCACGAGGCGATCCCTCATTGGCCAAACTTGGCCTCCCGAATGATCATAAAACTACTGTTACAGGCGGGACAGAGTAGGGCAATCGTCGAGCGGGGGATGGGGGTGGCCATTGTTCATCGATAACGTGTCCAGTCTGGACAAAGTCTCGCGGATTTACCAAGCGTATATAGGAGAGGGTGTATATATATAGCGCATATATAAGCACACTCTCGGCAAGTTGGACACCAGGCCGTAAATCTCGGGGGCCAGTGATACGGTCCTATATCACGTCTGACGCAGGCGCGCGCGAGCTAGCATCGAGCAAGCAAGCACTGCAGGCACGTCGAGAGAGAGAGAGAGAGAGAGGAAAGTTTGGGAGGTGAAATCGGTACGGATGCCGGGAAATAAAGTGGAGCGGAATCGACAACGTGGAGAGACGCGCGAGAGGCTGAGGATTCATGCCCCCGAACGCGGGACAGACGTCGCCTGCTCCTGAACTCGGGATTTTCAATGGTATTGGATTTTGGACGAGGTGTCTTTAGGTGTTGCTTTGGTTTTGGTTTTCGTATCGATACTGCCCGTGATGCGTTAGAGAGAATAATGATGGCGTATCGTTAGAATCTTGTGTATATACCCACTTATAGAAGATTGAGATAGTCTTGGACTTTAAAAACAGTCAAAAATTTAATAAGATATTTTCAATATAACTGTACTTAATAGAATGAACAATGTTTTTTAAATATACTTTTTTCTTATGTTACAGGTGAGTTCCCCTTCCAAATCATTTCCTGCGGAATTCGCTGACACGTAAGCTCGAATACACCATTTTATCAGTTTGTATATATATGACTCATTTTAAAATACCTTTCTCTCAACGCAGAGCATCGGTAACAGGGTATATACAATTCGTTTATTAGTCGTGGATTCGTAAATGGCGGACGTTTTCGTTTCCGCACCTCAAACTTGACCTCGAGAAATAAACAGTTGCGCAAAAAGAATTTACCGCGTGTGTTTTTGACGGGGCCGCGAGTTTGCTTGCTTACTTAAAACTTTTGAGCTTTGATGGAATTCTCGCGTGTGCGACGTGTGAAACCGCTAATGCAGAAGCCTTTCCTTTCATATCTCGAGCTTATCCAAACAGATATAACACTATAACCGAGTCTAAATTTGCACCTCTTGCGTGTGATTTTGAATTTCTCGAAAATCTTTACCATCGCTTAAGGTAGTTATATTCTTTTTATAACGGTACTTTATTATTTTCGAGTCTGCAATAGAGATCGTAGTCAAAGTATAGTAGCCCTTGATACACTGTACCGTTTACAACTTATCGATCTGCCTGTAATTTTATAGTGCCATAAAAACTGTTTTACGATCTAGCACCAGCTGTAGCGCTTAGATGTACCAATATTATCTCGATTTCATTACTTATTCTTTGAAATCAATATACTAAGAATACAGCTGAACGTGTTTATTAGCTGGGCAGCTATTGAGAATTTTGTTGATCAAGTTTTAACGCACGTTTACAAATCTCATTTCATGGAAAAATCTTTTCTTTTCAAAATGCTTTGCGATATATGTATATTCAGATTGCGTAAAATATAATACAAACTTTTTAAAGTAGAACTTATAAGCTTTTTTTAATGCTTTCTAATCAATTTTCTCGTTTTCACGACAATGTTAACTCACAGCTGCAGCCTCTCAATTAAAATATAAATTCAAATTAAATAGTTTACTGAATCGTAAAACTTATTCGCACAAAAGTAATTGGTATTAAATGGAAATAATTACAAGTAATTACACTCATAAAATAAGCTAGAAACAATTATAAAAATCCTGAATAATCTTTCTTTTGAACTTCACTCTTATTCCAAAGGCTTTCCCCTCAATAATCCAGAACAAAAGCCATTCTCACGTTAAAAATTTCTTCTGAAAATCTTATAATCACATCACATCCACCCTCTCGCGTAGGTGTGAATTTCCTTAAGCTCGCATCATCATTACGTCCTTATACGACGCGTTTGTCATTAAATGAATTTTTTTTTTTTTTCAAGTTCAAACCCTCGACGCGGCGGAAATGACAGTCGGGACTCGAGAGACACGTATATATATATATATATATATATCGCTAATTGCCAGGGGGATTCCCTCACGCTCACACGCAGGGAAGAGTATAGCAGACACTCGAGTGCGCAGCTCCTGCCCCCGACGTCAAGTCGGTCTGCTTTTGCGAAACGACGAGGCGCATCGGACGTGTGCACTCGGTCGTGCAAACTTTCTCTCTATCTTCTGTCTCTTTATCGTTTTTTTCTTCTTCTTTTCCGCTCATTCGGGTCTCGTTTCACCGTTTCAAGTCATCGCGAGGCGGAAAAAGGGGCTACTAAATCTTTATACCGAGTCGAATGGTTCAATCGAAAAGCAGTGTATCTCTTACTATTGTTATATTGCAGATTAAAAACTATTTTTGATGAGTTTTAGAGTGACTTGCATTAAGACTACTGTGAAAATGACTCTCATGTTTTAGGCATTTTTCCACTATTTATACACTGGAGATATTTATTATATTTAACAGAATAACTTTTGAAGAAGAAATGAAAAGTTAGAGCAGAATAGTGCCTAAACTCATAATGATCTCGAGTTCCGCACTCCTGCGTCTTCACATTACTTGAACTACACAGAGCTCTTATGACAGTCAAGTTTCAAAATTTAGCTAATGAAGCATCAAACAATTTAAGCATTTTCTTTTTAAATTCATACAACTTTTCGACACTTTTCAGTTTATTTTTTACTTTTCTCAAATTGTTTTGTTTTATTAAAAATGGATCAACGTGAGTATATGATTTAATAATATGACTTCAGCTTAACACGCTACATGAGCCAACTTACCCAGCGAGACTTTCAAGAGCTTCGCAGCGTAAGCAGTTCTAGAGTTGAATGAGAGTTTCAAGAGGATTTTAACATTATATGAAAAAATTATCATCATTAATTTCTAAATTTTGGAAACTTTAGCTTCAATATTTATACATTTACTCGTTAGTTTTTTCTAGTTTTCAGTTTATATCAGTCAAGTTTTAAACTTTCCAACCAATACTTGAATCGTCTATTTTGATCCGTAGGATTATAAGGACTAAAACTTTTTCTATCTCTTGACCTATTTTCTTTATTCTTCTGCGTTTGTCGGACAATCGACTTCAAGATCTAAAGTGCTTATCTCTTACTCAGATTTATCCCATTTCTGCAAGCGTTTTATAGCCAAGACTCATTACCAGTTCTTTCGCCATGCTTGTCGTTTCGTTCGATAGGGGCTACTTTTAAAGCACAAACCGAGAACTGCATTAAATCGTGACAGTAATGGTAGTTTATTTACCCCTATACAATTCTATAACGTTTACTTTTTTCATTTTGTATACTACAATAATAATTGCTTGGAATTCAAATTTGGAGGATACCAATGAATGTCCCCGATAAACATCAATAGGGAACGCATAAAACTTATGAGTCTGAAGTTTGCAACGTTCGTCACCAACGAAAAAAAAAATTTTTTTTAAATCTAAAATAACCGGTGCAGACCAGCTGGGGGTTGTGCCAAATGACTCCAAACAACAAAAAAACGTACTAGCATGCATTACAACCCCTAAAAAGTACCCCTATTGTATGTTGATAAGGTAGGCATAGTACTCGTCAGATCAAAATCCAAACTAAAAATTTAGCCAGTACCATACTGCACGGACACCTTCTTTAGCATCCCCCAATACTGTAGAAAAATTGTTGTGAGAAATCTCGAAGCGGAAGCCACCCCTTCGGGGGTGAAAGTGTCCAATATTGTATAAAACCAGTCATAAAATTAAAACTAAAAATTTAGCCAGTGCCATAATTCACCAGCACCTTCTTTAGCATTCCACAATACTGTAGAAAAATTGTTGTGAGAAATCTCGAAGCGGAAGCCACCCCTTCGGGGGTGAAAGTGTCCAATATTGTACAAAAACAGTCATAAAATTAAAACTAAAAATTTAGCCAGTGCCATAA